>VXBL01006440.1:554919-611860 GCA_013400195.1 Aramus guarauna | reverse complement strand
TTTTTTTTTTTTTTGACACAATGCTGTGGTGGAAAACAGTTCAAAGGGATAAACATGTGGACGATCCTAGGGTAAAATGAGATCGCCATTATCCCTCTTCCTGCAAAAGGAAACTTCACACATTTGAGAAGGGAAAAAACCAAATATGGAAGACAAAGAGGATGTTTACAGAAGCTGCTAAGAGTAAACTGCTAGATAAGAGCTGCAGTATCTTTTAATACTTAGTGGTTATTGTTGCAGATGGAAAAAAAACACAGGGAACTGTTGTTTTTATGAGTGATACTTTTTCAGTTTCTTATCTTAAACATAAAAAACCCCCAAACAACCAATGAACTCTGGCTAAAATTTGTATCTTTTACGGGAAAATGCAACAACGCCTAAATAAGCACCATGTATGGCTTCCTGCTCCATTTGTATTTTCAGAGAACAACAAAGAATGATCAGCTTGCTTGGGAAAAACATCTAAGAATTAACATTTTCTGAAATAAGTCCCTCAATACAGAGAATGCAAATAATGTTATTACAGACAGCATAGGTGAAACATAACTTCAAGCTCAATGTCTTCATAGGCAATGTGCACAGAATAAGAAACCATAAATGATTAATGTGTCTACATTCAGACTTAAGCTCACAGACAGTTTCTGCTAATACCATAATACTTCTGACCTAACTTCATTTTCACATATGTCTGTACAGCAGCATAAGAGCCACAAATATTTAGATGCATTATCATGTTTGCACCTGGATTCACATAGTACGTACCCTTACAGAACGGCACAGATTCATGCATTTAAATCCATGCTGGATTATCACGCACATCTCTTACTCTTGGTGGTAATTCTTAATAATGATGCAATCAGTCCTGGTATTATACATAAACATTGTATATGTTCTGGCTTCATACGTATGTTAAACATACAGTTTGGAATAAGAAAAAGGAAGCAATTTGACCAGGACTCAAAAAAATTTGGTTGTCTCTTTCTGGGGAAAAATAAGCATTCCTGTTTTTGGCTGTGGTACCTCTTTCAGAATAAAAAAAAACTGTGTCCGCCCCAGCTGTCTGAAGGAATGTATCCACACGCTGCAGTCCAAATTTATATTATTGTAGTCTAAATAGTATGCTTCCTTTTTTTTTTCTTTTTCCCCTCCCTTCTTTATAAGTTTCTGACAATCATTTGCCTTTAATCACTTGGGCCATTTTTTCCTAGGAATTATCTACTGCAGTGATGTTGCCACGAGAATTCTGAAACTGCAGGTTTGACCTGAGAATGTGTAATAAATTATTTTTAACGCCATAGTAGTAGTAATAATAATTTAGGGTACGTGCCCAACTAGGGACAATTTTTCTCAACTTTGAATGCCAGATGAATTCGTCTATGTGGATTACAGCAAATCCCTGCTATAAGTAGTGGCGGACTCTGAGGTGCTCCAAAGCCCACAATATGTCGCCACTCTGCAGTGACAGCTATCCTGCCTCAGCAGAGTGCAAGGGAACTGCAGTCTTTCTTGTATGAGGTTGCTGATGTCAAAACACAGCCCCACAAATGGAGCAGTATTCCTTAAGAAATGGAGGAAACTCAGGAATGCAGTCCTGCCTTTGAGCATCTTTAGAGCAGACTTAATGTATATATAACCCATGGGATCTGAAAAGCACTGGCTTTCTCCAGGCAGGGGCATGGCTGATCCCCAGGCCACAGGTATCACCTGCAGGTGTGCAGACCAAACAGGCAACAGGCACACTGGCAGCCCTATCTATACAAGAGGTTATCAGGAACCCCTAGCAGCCAAAAAAAAAAAAAAAAAAAAAAAGCTGAACTAGGGTCTGGCTGACTCTAAGTCAAGCTAGAATTAAAAAAAAAGAAGCCTTCTGAATGAGAAAAAAAAAAATTCCAATAAAAGACAAAAAGAAAAATGGCAAACTCAGGCAGGTAAGAGGAAAAGATTGAAGGGCTCAGGGCAGTGAGAGGGGAAAGAAAAAAAAAAAAAAAAGAGGTGGGGGATGCAGTGTGGTCATGTGGTGGAAGGAACCGGAGAAGGGCTGCCTGCCAACCCCCCACGCACCTCTGCTGCAACGTGTGCTGACACCCAGGAGGAGGGATGGGGAGTCAGCTCTCTGGGAGCATCCAGGCTCCGCTCGCCATCACGGGAGACAAGAGACACCTGCCCAAACGTCCCTGGAACCGCTCCTCCTGCTCATGTACCCAAAAAATCCCCCTTTCCCCCCCTTTGCAAAGAGTGCAATAACGGGAACAGTGTGACCTGAAGAAATTGAGAGGACTGCCAACTGTAATCAGCCTTTAAAAACACCTAAATTTCCTATAGCCTCACACTCACTGCACCGTCCCAGGGAGGAAATACCTTTCAGGCAGAGGAAGGAACCGAGCCCAAGTTACAGAATTATTTTATGAAAAGAAGACAATTACTTAATCTGCGGCAGTTTTCTTAACACATCCTTCCTTTTCTGTTGCTTTTTTTGTAACCACAAAGACAGTTATTCACATTAGCTTTATAAAAGCTCTTCTAAAATATCAATGGCTTCCTTAAAGAGACAAGAGCTTGGTTGTAGAATGGGGAGAGGAAAAGGGTCAACCGCGTGGCACACACCAGGCTTTCCTACTTTGCTTAACATTAGAATAATCAACATGCATTTAAGAAAGGGTCTACATCTGTGATTTATTTTCTGATCAGCTCTGTCATAAGATATTCCCCATACTTCCATGAATGACCATAAAAGCCTTTTTATTATAAATAAAGGAAAAGAGTTACTTAGTCACCAGTTATCCTTTACTTGTTCTTCGACACAGTAAGTTAAAATAATAATCGTAGCTGCCAACTCGACGACTGACTAATACGAATATTTTTCTTTCTGATTAAAGGCAAAACCAGCAAGGAAATAATCTGTTGAAAGTCTTGTTAATGAAAGGTTAAGGTTGCCAGCCATGGCATAGGCCCTTTCAAATACCTCACTTAGTGATAAGAGAAAAATATATCCAGAAATTAAAGTTTATGACCAGAAAGCCATTTAACACTACCCTTCTTGAGTAATGCTTTAATGATAACCCTAACATTCATAACCACCTACAGTCATTCATTTAGATGGATGGCACTGGACTTTTGTCAGAGAAATATATTTGTCACCAAGTAGATTTCATTGTGGAGAAAATCACATTTAATTTCTATTTATTCATATAAATATACCATTTTGGAGTAACAAAAGGATAATTTGGGATGTAACAGTAATAAAAATCTCTAGTGGTTTGTATCACAAAAGAAAATAAACCAGTATTTTGCTTTTCAGCTACTGAAATTTCTGAATTGCATGGGCAGTCTGTGGATTTTACTGGGGGGGGGAGGGCAGGAAACCAAATCAAATCCCTTTCTCCCCAAAAAATCCCAAATCCACACTTCAAACAGAAGAGAGAGAATAAAACATCAAGGATGTTTCTAGCCCAGATGAGCAAGATGGGTAAATCAGGTGGGCTGAAAAAAAGGCAGGACACAGAACTAAAGAGAACTTCAGTGCAAGAATGAATCCCCCGATTTAGACGCTGCCACCTGAGATAAAACTGAGAATTTTTTCTATGTGTGTCCTTTGCACAGGTGTCACTTCCTTCCCATGTATTTTAACTGGGAAGCTAACAGGTACGATTTAGACTGTCACACTGTTTATAGCATATGTGGGAGTGGGAATCAGTTACTCTTACAGGAAGGACCCGGAGGATGCCAGCTACCCTCTTGGCTCTTCATTTTTCTCTGTAAATTAGTAGATGCTCGTCTGTGTCATATGAATGTTACCAAGATTTCAATATCTCCATCTTTAACAATTCAACATTTTTCGGTATCTATAATTATACTTTGCATCATTAGAAAACAATAAGTACAGTATAACAATGAGAAAGCATTGGGATTAGTCACCAACAAATAAAAGGTTAATCTGTTTTGCTTTGTGTGTTCAGATAACATAAGCCATGCTTAAATGGTTCATTATATAGAAGTGCATAATAAAGCTGTAAAACTAAATGAATTGCCAATACAGACTAATCATTTTATACTTACCCAAGATGATGGCATTCCAACAAGACTACTGCACTGCAAAGCAGATTTAGTAATTAATGTTAATTATTGTATTTCATACTATAAGAACATTTCTACATTTTATAAGTCCTGAATGTGAAACAATGCAATCATTAACAGGTCATGTAATGACCAAAATGAGTTATCAAGTTTAATGTTATAGTTTAAGGATCCAGTCCAAAAAGATGAATACATAGTGGAAATCAAGGAAACGTTGACAAAAATGCTGCTTTTCATGGTTCTGGGGATTTATATGATGGCATAAAAATAGGATGATTTGTGCCTGTATTTCTCCTCATGAAGAGTTTAGCTTAATGTTTAATTTTTACTTTAAATGATCTCAAGAAATATATTAAGGGAAATTTAATGTGGTAAGACAAACTGTAGTGATGTGCTGAGCAAGCTTTTATGTACTTCAGCCTTGACCGGCAGTATCCCTGACACTCAAACCAACTGAAGCAGAAAAGGACAATTATTCTGCATTATGCTTTATTATGGGACAGAAATTCAAGAAAAGACTAGACTAAGACTGCCAAAATTATTTTAATTCTGCTTCATAATGGACTTGAATGCAGATTTTAAAGACAGAAGATTAAGTACATGAATATACTTTCAGCAAAATGTCCTAATGCCGACAAAAAGGACAATGACAAGGTTATTAGAATTGCAAATACAAATAAGAATTGCATAGTTTATACATAAGCAAGAATATCTTAATGCATTTTATGAATTAATGACAGGCACTCAGGAATTCAAAAAGAGTTTTGTAAAAGAGATTTCAGGTATCTTATTGATTGATCACAGTGCCTTAAAACAAATATAATGAACAGAAGAATCTAGGAGAAATCCATACTAAAGTGACAGTGAAAGCATGAAGGAGGGGCATGAATTAGAGATATAGGAAAGAACTATATTCAAGTCTGAAGACAGAAAATGAAGAAATGCATGGAAAGACACATTAACCCTCAAGGACATCAGAAACCTTGAAAAGATACGGAAAGGAGAGAAAAGGACAGCACATGGGATCAAACATTTTAAGCTCAAGAAACACTCAGAGGTGCTTTATAGAATTAGCAACTGAAAGATGAGGTTGAACAGTAGGCCTGTTTCTTAGACCACACTTTTTAAAAGGTACATCACTATCTCGTTATATGGATAAAACCCCAGCTCTTCTTACCAGAAATATCACACAAGAATCAATGTAAGAAATAAAGTTGCACAAAAAATAGATTTTTCCATTCTTTCACATAATTTAGATGTGAACTTTTAACAAAATTAAGGAGGAAAGAGATAACAATAAGCTGGTGTATTTATGAGTTAATGAAAGACACTGGGAAAACTGTCCAGTATAACTTGTTCCCGAAAATCTGTGAAATGCTATATAAAGAATCATTAAAATGATAAAATAATAGTTATCATCTAGTTTACTTAATGCAGATTTGAAAGAGGATGTGCTTGTGGATATTTTATCTTTAAGAATGTGATCAATTTGATGTTCAATTTTAAAACCAATTCTACTAAACAGGACAAAAATTAATCAAATATTTTATTTATAATTGGAAAAAAAAAAAAAAATCTTTCCAATGATGGGCTACTTCTCCAGGAGGTACATAGGAGTTACTGTACATACATACTGAGAAACCTCTGACAACACATGATCCAGCTTTCTTTACAATGTTAAAGAAAAGTAAAACTACTTTTTAAAAAATATTAGCACTTTAGCAAGCAGTAATAGACAAATACCAAAAGTTACCAACATGTAGCTCAAAGTCAGGCAATATTTATTTAATATGTATTTGCTAATATGATAATATGTAAGAAGAATGCTAAACAGCAGCTACAAATTGGTACTTCTCATCAGCAAATTCAAACTATTACCTTTCAAAAATTTTACAAGATCTGGCCAAGAAGTAGGCTGCCACCTGGAATTCAGCAACACTTCCAGAAGACTGAAAGCAAGCTATGGTACAAATATTTAGCAAGGTTAATGAGTAAACCAAAAAACTACACAGGTATTACAGATTTGCCACACAACAACAGAAACAGTGATAAATTAATCAAAAGTAGTAAGGAAGTGAATATAACTAATGTTTACTCAATATGAGTTCTTGGAACATTACTTTTGTCAAACATATTTATAAGATTATAGACTTGGTTAATTTTAATGCCACTGTAAACTTGTTTTTCGTTAAGACGGGGTACAACACAGTATCTTGATTAAGACACTAATACAACATAAAAAGCATCACAGCTTTCACTGAATTGCTTACAAACTTGAATTCAGAAAATACCCTACAATTAGTCTTAGTAGGTATTCAGAAGTTTCTTTTTCTTTGTTCCATCTTTTCCAACTGTCAATTTAACACATAACAAGCCAGGTTTTTACCACTTGCTTAACAACTGAAGTGGAAGAAAAACTAAGGTGGTATAAAATGGTAGTTCTTTATGAGGTACTTCTTGTTTTGAAAAGTATTTATCTCTTGAAATAGGTTTTAAGCACCTATTAATTATTAATTTTTGCCATGATCTCTGTACCTCATATCCCTGTTACAGCTAGAGTCCTACTCGTATTTGTGATCTTCCAATAACATTGTGAAAATAAATGCATTAAAGACTAGAAGTGGATCACTGGCTACTGCACCACTTAAGATTAATCAAATTTGTTCTCACTTTAGAAAAGGAAACACTTTTTTAAATACCAATATTGTGGCTATGCAATATTGGCCAACTTACTGTGGCATCCACCTGGCCTTGAACACTTCCAGGGAGGGGAAGCACTTCCAGAGCTTCTCTGGGCAACCTGTGCCAGTGCCTCACCACCCTCACAGTAAAGAATTTCTTCCTAATATCTAATGTAAATCTACCCTCTTTCAGCTGAAATCCATTACCTCTTGTCCTGTCACTACCTGACCTTGTAAACAGTCCCTCTCCGGCTTTCCTGTCGGCCCCTTCAGGTACTGGAAGGATATGCTGCATGTAACGCCAAGAGAATGAAAACATGTACTTTATTCCAGGATAGAACTTATGCCTCCTCAAAATGCTAACAAGCAAATATTAAAGCTCCTAAAAATTTCTGGAAACAAAATTTGCATGTAATTGGAAATAATACCATTTGGAGGACACTTCCCTGTAATTACAGTTTAGGCATCTCTTAGGTCAAGGCAATATGCACATTATGAATCTTCCACTCTAAGCTTATAAAAGACTTTCTTCAATACTTTATACAACACTTAACTCAGCCTGATGTCACTGTCCAGTTATACTCGGAGCCCTTGCATTCACAACATAGAGAAGTCATGGTAAATACCTTGCTCACTAATTGTTATTTAACCTCACTATGCAAGATGTGCCTACAAAGAAGAGCCTTAGAATTAGTTGTCTTTATCTCAAAGGAAATTTAAAAATTACTCTGCAACTTCCCAAAGCTGTACTGCTGAGATACAGCTACTGTTCATTCAGGGGGTTTATTACTTACGCCTTCTTTAAAAGAGCTGTTAACACAGTAAGAATCTCATTATTTTCTGTGGACTGAAAGAAAAAAAAAAATCAAATAAATGTTGGTTAAAAAAAAGTATGGGCTGATCACAACTGACAAAGTGCAGAGCTCTGAAAGTAAGACATCTGGTTCCTGAGACTGACCCACTCATTCAGATTAAAAATAAAGAGAAGATTATGAAAAATCGGGTCCCTGATTCAATAAAGTATTCAAGTATGTCGAGCTTTACATATTCAAGTTATCCTACCAAAGCCAATGGAATTACTCACTTAAAAAATTATCTGTACACTCAGAGACAATGCCAAAGGAGAGACTGAAAGTGACTTCAGGGAGAGAAAGGAAGGCAAAGCATTTCAGGGGGTCAGGCTGCACCTTGCATTGAGGAGAAGCTCCACGAGCTCCCTGTTCCAAAAAGAAATGGATTTAAGACGTTTGCTTATCTGAAAACAGGGAAGCCAGGCAGCAGCAATGAACCCCATCAGTGCAATGATCACTTCCAGTTTCACCTAACAAATGGTCCAAGCAGCTCTGCTGAGGGATAAACAGCAGCCCAGGTTTGAAAAGGAACAGCTGGAGAAGGGAGTTGTTAAGCAACTCCAAGTATCTTTCCCTTGGGAGGGCCAACAATTTTCTGTATTTTTCAGGACGCATCAAAACCAAGATTTGTTAACAATGGATACTTCTTGTACAGCTTTTTCTCCTTAGGGACAGTAAAACATATGTGTGAACATCTTGAAGAAGAATTAAGATATTACCAATTGCTAAGGGCAGATTAAAATCACTGAAGAAACATGTAAAAAGCAGCTTACCAGGAAAATAAATGTTAGAAAGGAAATTAGTTGGAATGTCATTGTAAAGTTATTCAAGGTGGCAGAATAAATCATTACTAATCCTGTTTTTTATATGGTAACATTTCTGTATGTTGAAAAAATTGTACATATTCAAAGAACAAACTATCTTGAATTAGGTTAGGCTGAAACTAATTTCAGTTTTGCATCTACACTTTCCAGCAAAGTTGAAACTTATCAATCAATTAAAAAAAGTGAAGAAAAAGAATGTTTAGTTATACATTATTACAGTGGAAATAATTAAACAGCTCTCAAGCATGGAGGCAGGAAAATCAACAACAAAAAGAAAAAAGTTCTTCTCAAGGAAAACATGGAATTGTCTTAAACTATTTTCAACCACTGAAATGAAATTAGCTGGAAACAAAAGCATTGACTCATCAAACTGATGTCAAACAGGGACATCACTTTCAATTCCCTTAATCTACAAAGAGAAACTTCAGTAATTCAAATGTTGCTATTTTACTGGTCTTGTCCATTCTATTATAATTTGCATCTAACAGATATTATAGGCATAGAGAAGCTCTCCTCCGCTTATGCTGCTTCTGTAGCCGTTGCCCACTGTTTTATTTTTACTACAAAGTAAAATTATGACACATATTGAGGCAATATAAATTAGCTAACTTAGCTAACATATTCCAACTCTTGAATGTTCCCCTTTTTAATTATTTGGTTTATATGGGTATTAAAAAAGATTGACAAACAAATCTTTGTTGGCAATCAAAATTGCTTACTCTGATACTTAAAAGCTTGGGACTCCCTCAATAACCAGCTTCACGGTAGCCTAAGTAGTAGTCCAAAAGTAGTAAGTGAAAATAGTAATTTTATTCAGTTTAGCACCTGTGCTCCCTTTCTTCCCTATATACACATGCATATCTTCCACCTGTTTCTAAATTTCTTGTAATAATATATAATGTGTAATTTTTCCCTTTCTTGGATCATCTTTTAAAAAAAAATAAATCAACTTTTCATTAGGTTTATCATCAATGAACTTAAAAAAAAAATCACCATAAAGGACTGAAATGAAAGCATCAAGTGTAAATAAGCAGCAACCATGCTGTCCCAAACTGCTTATTGATAGCTATTAGAATTACATGACTGGTTTCCTTCAGCCAAGATAAATGAATGAACAGATTCATTGAAAGGAGGTAAAAAGAAAAGCCGTAAGGGCATTCCTCCTTTCGAATGTAGTATCAGTGAGGATTTAGCTTTTTCTTTTTACAAATTAATATTAAATGTCATCAAGAACTTTAAAGTGACAGAACTTGCCACTCTGCTCTTCAGTATGCAGTCTCATTTACTAATAAATTGGCTAACAGATTGAGTCAATAAACTTATAAGCACTGTCTACTATAATCAAATATTAACCAGCGCCCTCCAAGATATGTCTTCATGACTGACTTCTCAGTCTGCAAGTTATGTTGTCAAGTTTACTCAGGCTGTCTTTCCTAATAATTGCAAAGGATACAGTTTAATAAAATGGAAGGAGGAGATTTTAAAAGAAAGGAATTTGAAAGATGACATTCAGGACTCACAGCTTGCTCTGTTGTTGGTCTGAATCCCATGGCCTGCTGTTTTATGAAGTACAGAAATTTTCACTGGAAGAATGGAAAACAGAATTGTGAAAGGCAAAAATAATCACTTAGTTACACGGGAAGGTGTTGGAACATATTCAGAGTCACAGAAAACCCAAGGCTCCACAGCGTGACATTTCAAATTTGGTACAAATGACTAAAATGACAACTTTTAGAAATACGGTTGTTGATCATACCGACTTAATAGATACACACAGCTTGCAAACTGCATTCAGAAATACAACAATATTTCTTCACTCGATTCCCTACGGCACACAAAGCCTGGTGCCTGCCTTCCCGTACGCAGGCAGCAGAGCCCTTCCCCTGGCAGCAGCGCGGGCAGGAGGCAGCCCTGCCTGCCGGCCGCTCGGCTGCCACAGCGCTCATACCAATTCGAGCGTCTGGGGCCGGGGAGGGCAAACCAGTGATCCGGGGCAGGGAAGCGATGAAGGTTGAAAACAGCTGTGTAAAAATGTCTATTCTTAGCCTCCAGACATGCCTTATTATAGCCCATTGCGCAGTCCCGCGAGCTGTACCGCATCATAAGCGAGGCACGGGGACAAGCAGTATGTGGTAAGTGCCGGGTGAGCCATCAGGCAAGGGGAATGACCCCCAAACCTTCCACTTGCGCACAGCCTACCTGGTTTTGAACACAGATATTAAACCTGCAGTGTCAGAGGGGTCGAGCCACTTCAACCAGCTAGAAACACATGGAAATATCATATGTACTGCCATCACCCAGGCAAAGCCTATGATCATTAGAGACACTATCCAGCTCCAAGTGAAAGTAAACAAGGACCTTTCCATTGATACCAGTTGCATTTTAAGTTAGCCATGGAAGACCAGATCACAGAGACCTGACCATACCGAAGACCTTCCAAAGCAGAAGTGGCTTCCTAACATCCTAATATCACACTGGAACAAGGAGGCTCAGAATTTTAGCAAGAGGCACTTTATATTTAAATTTTTGAAGAGAATCCATTAAAATCTTCTCTTTGCTTGAATATATTAATGAAAACTAATTTACATTTTTTGCTGTTGAAGCCTTGTTTATAATTGCAGCTTTAATGGCACCCAACATCAGGGAGATAAGTGGAATCAGGGAAAAACAAAGTCACTACAGCTTTCCCTCTTCAAACTACATAACAAAATTCCCAGTGATTCTGTGCTGGGAGCAAGGACCACATCTGCACGTGCTGCTCCTTACTGCTCCAGTATCCTGAGACTCAAAAATCATGAACCTACTGCTTTCACATTTTTTCTACTTTTTCTCACAAAGAATTTTTTTTTCTTCCCCTTCCCAAGAATTATTCTGTTTAGATAAGGAAAACAATGTTTCAAGTCACCCGCATATGGTTTTCAGACTCAAAGGATAGATTTTTCTGCCATCTAATAACCTATCCCAAAAACAAGTGTAAGTCAACACAAGGTAAAATAAGCATTTGTTAAGGAAACTTCATTTCAAACAACTCCTCAGAGTTTATCTAAACTCCAAAAGTTTCTTGTGCTTTATGTAATCATACTAATATCATCAATCTCATTGGCTTCTGTCACCTATGAATTTAAGTGAAGACTTCATTTTTCTTTTCACTTTTTTTCAGGATTTTGTTTTGTGCCTTTGTTTTTTTAAATTTTAGATTTCATATCTTAATCTGACAGAATAAGAACCCTAGGTACATGATGCTTATATGGTCAATGAGTGTTTGCATGTAAAAGAGGATAACAGAACTACACATTTTTCACAGAAAACCTGAAGTCAGAACAGGCGTCCGGGATTGTCTGGTTCACCACCACCACCACCCCCACCCGGCTCAAGCAAGGTCAGCTAAAGCAGGAGTCCAGGACCGTGTCCAGTAAGGTTTTAAATATCTCCAAGGATGGAGGCTCCACAACGTCTCTGGGCAACCTGTGCCAGTGCTCGGTCACCCTCAGAGTAATAAGATGTTTCTTGTTGTTCAGACAGAACTCCTGTGTTTCAGTTGTGCCCATTGACTCCTGTCACAGGGCACCACTGAAAAGAGTCCAGCCCCATCTTCCTCATTCCCTCCCCCTTCAGTTATTTGTATACATTGATGAAACTTCCCAAGCATTCTCCAGGCTGAACAGTCCCAGCTCTCCCAGCCTCTCCTCACAGAGGAAATGCCCCAGTCCCCTCATCATCTTTGTGGCTCTGAGCTGGACTTGATCCGGTAAGTCCATGTCTCTCATGTGCTGGGGAGGCCACAACTGAACCCAGCGCCCGCTGATGTGGCCTCATCAGTGCCGAGCAGAGGGGAAGGATCACCTCCCTCAACCTGCAGACAACACTCCTAATGCAGCTCTGGAGGCCATCTCCTGAGAGACATCTCCTCATATTCTTGTCAGTTCATACTGGAACTGAAGGTCTCTCAGCTCCTTGAGGCAACTCCAAGGGCACTGAAATTCCTCAGATAAAGCAAATAAAAATAATAACGCTTTTTCTCTATGATGAACCATGCAGGTCTTGGTGCTTGACCTACCAAAATATCTTTTGGCTAATCGCTCCCTCCTGCACTTGAATTAGGCATGGTCCAATTACACCCTGTGGAAAATTATATGCCAGTGTGATATTTCTAATGTTGCAGGCCAATTGGAACTGTCTCCCCTGTATAAACTGTATGTAAATGGAGGAAGGGAGGGGTAATGAGAAAATGCAACTCTCTAGCCTGGTGGCTAGATTAGTCACTTGGGAAATGAGACATCTGGTTCCAGTCCCTGCTCCCCTGAATGTTTAATTTTGTATACAGAGCAGCACAACAGACCTTATTTCTGAGTTATTTCTAGCATGGTTAACAGAGCACTTTCTTCAGAGAGGGGAGTTGTGTGTTCAAGTGTCCTTAGACAAAAAAAGCAAGTTGAATCTGTGTCTACAATGTCTAGCATGATCACGCTCATCATCGGGCTAATAGTTTAGCACATCATCAAAAGCAGTACTCAGCCACTTCGTTCTTTCCCTGTTTCAACACTTGTATAATATATATTATTTATATAATTTTAAAAAGAAACCCAAACCACCCAACCCTAATTGTCCTACTTCAGATGAATGTCATATTTCATTTTCCCAGCAGTAATTCTGAAATTTGACTTCCTCTGAATTGGACGGGTTTCATTTACTAATAAAGAGAGTGTCGTTATATAGCTTTGCTATTTACTTATTCATTATGTTGAATCATCAAGTGGACTTAATAGAAAGGATGAACATGAGAAGGGACCTGTCCTCCCTGAGCACTACCCTGTCTCCCACTAGCCCATGGGTCCAAAACACACCTTTCCCTGTAGTGCCTCTCCATCCTACCGGACACCTTGGATTAAGGCTGACTCGTTCTGTTGCTGTTGCAAGGTCAGACTTGCACCCAGAGATCAAAGCCTATCTGCTAGCTGTTTACACAAGTCATAGCGATGACCAGGACAGCTTTCTTCCATGTAACCTGCAATTTACTAGAATGTAAAGAAAAAACAATACATATATATATATAAAAATAATAGGACTACATATTGTTGAATCAGACCAGAAACTTATGGTAAATGCTTCAGCCTAACTAATATTACATAAAGTATGAGGTAAAAAAATAATATACCAGGGCACTTGATATGATTAAAAAATAAAAGCATTAAGAACAGACCA
Organism: Aramus guarauna; assembly: GCA_013400195.1. Lineage (NCBI taxonomy): Eukaryota > Metazoa > Chordata > Aves > Gruiformes > Aramidae > Aramus > Aramus guarauna. The sequence continues at coordinate 598,228 of VXBL01006440.1, read as the reverse complement.
GATATGTCAACAGAAACAATTTCTAAAAGACTGGTATATAGTATACAGGCAGCATCATCCTTCAGAATTATATGATTACATATTATATGTAGAACAAATACTTCCAGCCAAGTTTGATTCTTTCAGCTTCAAAACCCAGTGCAATAAAAACCGTCTTTCCTTCAGACAATAAGAAATGATTATTTCGGGAAAGTCTTTTCCCAATAAACATTCAATCACAGCTTACAATTTTAAAAGTGGCCTGAGAGGTTCTGGCAGCCAAATCTCATTAAAACGTACAGGCATTTGCCACTTAACTCTGAAGCATCCCATCTGTAAGGGCAGGGCCAGCGGCAGCCCCGCGCCCTCAGGGGCGGTGAGGAGCAGGACGCTGGCTGTGCAGCCACCCACAGTTCCTCCTAGCACTCTGTGGATCATCGCACCCACATGCGGCACCTTACCGAAAACTGTTTCACATGATCGGTTGAGGAGAAAGGTGACTTTTTAAGAACAAGTAAAGAAAATCTAGGTGAACTGTCTAGCTTGATGTTGCCAGTGGTGATATACAAAGCCTCTACATAAGAAGAAAGTTTCTTATAAAGCCTGACGTACATTGATAAGTAAAAATTATATTTTGCGTAACAGAGAGCTCTGAAGATTTAGGATGCACGTTCACTTTTAATGCTCACTTACCTTTTCAACAAGCCGCATTGTTGTACACTGCATAATTCAAACAAAACCAGAATTAAGAGAAACAAGAATTTATCACTGGCCCAGGCAGGGATCAATGACAGCATCTAAAAGGCTGCTTAAGCTACAGATGAAATTTCTTCCTCTGGCATTTGTATGCGATTCAAACGCAGCCCATAAGGTAACTTTCCCTGAGAGCAGTCATGAGCAGGGGGGTAACAGCGAGCCCCAGCCCGCTCCCAGCACGGCCGCACAAAGGCTGTCTCTGCGGAGCTGCTACCACACGAGCAATTTTTAACTCAGTCACGGGAAAAACTCTGCAGCATCTATCGAGGAATTGTATAGATGAACACATTTTGTGTTATTTTTGTTTTCTCCTTGCCTAATTCCCAGTTTAGATCATGCACTCTGAGTCCTTATATCCCCTGCTTCTGCTCTCTGCACAGGAAAGGAGCACCCCGGACGACCAGCGTGCCCTATAGGGCCAAACCCGAATCCAGGGATATTTTCCAAGTGTAACCAAAACATTAACTGAGCGAGACAAACAGGCAGAACTCTATGGAGCATTCTGCCACTAGCTGCAACACTGAATGCAGTGGTAAACAACAAAGTAAAAACCAGATTTGTAAATTAAAATAATTTCTGGACATTAATTACCTTGGATATTTTGACAGAAACAGAGTTTTACAGCTTTACATAGATGAACTAGCTGTCTTATCTTTTCATTAGGAACTGGTATTCTACCAGAATTAATAGTTAGGGAAAAGGGCTAAAAAGATAGAATAATGTAAATAGAAAGCATCTCCTTAGGGAATTCACTAAAATTCTCTTTTGTAGGTTAGAATATTACAAATCAATGGTTATACTTTCTAAAAAGTTAAAAAAAAAATCCACAACAAAAAAACCACAAACCAAAAAATCCCCATCAACCACATACACAAAAAAATGCCCCAAACCAACACACAAACAAACAAACAACATCCCACAAAACAAAACCAATAAAACCAACCTGTAGTACTTTTATACAGAGAAATGAAAATCTGGTAAATACTTCACTATCTCACTTCACCTTAACATTACCTATAGACACCATAAAACTTTTATAAGTAGTTGTCCAGACACTGACAACATATTTTCTATGTCAATAAGCTATGTACCAATTACAGATTTTAATGCACACTCTTTGAACTGAAAAAGTCTATTGGCTAATAGTTACAAAAAAAAAAAAAGTTATTACATTTCCTAGTACTTGTATTTGGCCTCTTGTAGAGGGGGAAAAAAACAAACAAACAAACAAACAAACAAAAAAAACCAACCACCACCTAAATGCACTACTTACATATTCAGTACTTTACACAACACTTAAAGGCAACATTACAAAACCAGACTATTTCTTAATAGAAAATCTTTAAATTAATAGTGATTTAAATATGAAAGAAGCTACACCAATGGCAAACCCCCTTGTTCTCCATGCCTGTGTGTCTTTGAGATTTTAACACCTGCCCAGTGACACAAACCTTTTCTTGCTCCCCAGGTAGGACTGACCTTTGTTTCCCTGCTCTTTTGTTTTCTATCACTATCAGGCCTTTCTTACCTGACAGTGCTCATAATAATTTAGTATACAGGGAGAATTTGAAAAGCAACAGTAATAAGAACCCTGGAGGAAATGAATTCAAAAAGAAACCCAAATGGTATGCAAGAGGACTATAGAACAGCCACTATAATTTTAAGCCACATAAAAACATCATAAAGTATAAAAATAAAACCCTTCACATATAACTATATTTTGATCCCACCCATACTAGGATAGCTGAACCTTGTCTCCATTACAGATGTGGCTGGAAAACTGCTACAGATAGGTCAGAGCAACAAAAATGAGCAAGATGATGGAAGAATTTACTTTGGAAAAAAAAAAAACACAAAAAAAACCAAACAAACCAAAACAACAACCAAACAAAACAACAAACCCAAATCACAAGTAGATGTTGAAGTAAAGTATATAAGGGAGATTCTTAACTGGGTGGGAGATGCCCTGCATCGGAGTTTCTCGGTGTTTTCACATTGATGACACAAACTGCAGTCTAATTTTTTCTCATAACAAGGGAAAAACCAAGAAAAAAAAAGTCAGTGAGAAATCTATAAAAACGTATTCACATTCAGAAAATGTGACAGCAAACTTGACTTTATGCAATGGTTTTTAAGAAGAAGAAAAAGCAATATATTCTTGCTTTATACTGTAATGAAAAAAATCAAGCTCCTAGTGCAAGGTCCACTTTGAGATTCCCACACCTATATTTAGGTGGCTATGGGTCTGTCAAATAAGACAGACATCTCAGAGCCATTTCTGTCGCCTAACCATAGGTACCTGGTGACATCCGTCCCTTCTCAGTGCAGAGGGGGGTGGACTCCTCTATGATCCTGTGATCCCAAGGCCAGTGAGACACCTCCTGGGGCTCTCAGAGACAGCCTGTACCACCGGCAGCCCCACGCCCCTGGGAGTCCATGGACACACAGACCGACTTAAGACAGACAGACTCAATACCAGAAAGCCCATTTGTCTACGTGACTCTCTGAAAAAGTCTTCTAACTCTTCTGTTTGTCAGATTCACAGCTTTCTGTAAGCATTACCTGATAAAAGCATAAAGCCTTCCTGCAACATTCATTAATATTTTCCCAAATAGCAATAAAGTATCAAGTTCTGCTTTCGGTTAGGTTTTCTGCCACAGAGAAACTATGAAGAGAGGTCAGGTAGTATCCATTTATATTCGAATGACAGTTTACAGAGCTGCATACATGTTACACAAATCATTTCAGCTCACCTTCAACAGAAATGGCAAAATAACAGTATTTTAAATGAAACTTCAAATCAGCAGCAATTGTTCTCAGATAACTTGTAATTTCCCACATAAGTCATCATTGTGTCAAGCTAAGAATGCTAAAAAGTAGTTTCTTTCTCAATTACACATTGTTTCTTACTTTTCCTTTTGCCGGTTGGTTGGTTTTTTGGTGGGTTGGTTTCCCCGATTGTTACCTGATATTCAGCTCTAGGGATTTTGCATAACTTTTTCCATACAAAAAGTCTCCAACGTAATACTAACGATGACTCCTAAATCAATATATCAAATGAGAAAGTGTGTTACGGTAGCCAAATAGTAATTTCAATTACATAAGAGCCTTCATATAAACTAGAAAATATTTCTTTTAAAAACACTTCATAGTACTATAACTTTGCTACAATAATCAAAACAATATCATACTTCTAACATACTTTTAGACAAAGCAGATCCACTGGGTTAGAAATGTTTCAATCACATTTCAGTAAATTCTAATTTTTCCTGCCAGATTCGTTTATTTTTATTTATCAGGATTCTTTGCAAGTTTTTGTTCGATTGAAACATAATAGGAGGCTTATTCTGGAAAAAAAAAGAAAATATAGGATCAGCATTTAAGTAGGGTATACAGTTGAGAAAAATAGTTTACAGAATTGCAAGTTTATTCCTCCACCACACAGCAAAAGAACAAGGAAAATATGAAAAATAAGAGAAAAAACCCAAAAGCAAATAGTTAATAAAAGTAAGAACAACATTTTCACAGGGATCTGCTAGAGGGCATATGAGCAGTATCCCCTCCTGCTCTCACTGCCCTCGTTATTCAAGCCTGTAGTAATATCTAGAGTTTTTCCAAATATCATCACTTAGTTTCAATGGGCATTAGTCCCACCCACTTTGATGCATTCTACAAGCATTAAACGAAACCTAAAGGCAGGAGGAAATTCTCTGAAAACAGACTGAAGAGCACACAGGACCTTGAAACAGAGAGCATCACACCGCAGACGCACAGAACACAAAGTTGTGACAGAAGCGCGTCCAGCTGGGAAGAACACAAAAGGCTAAGCGTGGATGGGAGCAGCATCGCAGCACAATCAACGGAGCACGGCAGAGCTGGCATTTCTCTTGTGCTCCTATGTGTACTGGAAATAAAAGTACAGATGTTTAACACCATCATGGAGGCCACGTATATACTGTTTACTGTAAGCAAGGGAGCTTCTGCAGATAAAAGGGTTGCATTACGTACAACTTTATTTTTTTTAATTTATCAGATAAATAACTATAAATCTTGTAAATGGCTAGACAGTTTATAACTTTAAATGGCGTTGAATTTGGTGGCTGAGAACGCCTGATGGCACGTGCCCTCACAGGGGGACTTCGCCACACGCTGCCCTGCGGAGGAAGGGAGTCAGCTGGGTGCAGGGGCGCGTCCCCCCTCCTGCCAGCGCCCGGGCCGACAGCTCCTAAGGAACGGGAACTGCGTCGGGTCGAGCAACCAGAGGAGGTAATGTTTACAGAAAGAACAGGTTACCTTGTGTTTCGTCAAACAGCTTTTAGTGAAAAAGGGTAAAGATAACGAGCTTAGCTTCAAATACTTGCATCAAGATCTTTCAAATTAATTCTACCAGCTCTATCCTTATATAAAATGAAATGAAATTATACTTGACCCTTTCTTTTTTTAAAGGAACAGATGTTCACAGAAGGAGTTATACCTGTATCATGTCGGAAGTATGTATTGTAATGAAAATATTATATAAAAACAGACTGGACTGTGATGTTCCACGGCCTTCGTACCTGGAGCGCAGACAAGATCTGCTCCATTATCTAAACAAAAATACTTCTTCCCTGCCCTCACCCCCCAATTTATAAGCCCTGCAAATTATCCTAGGACTGGAAGTTCAGACTCAGCTTTCCCTCACAGTTTATCTATCACCACCATGAACATTACAGGCCAAATCATTCACTCAGCCGCACCTGTTCAGCTCAACCAAAGCTGAAGCATAAATTCACCGATTTCCAGAAGAGGACATTTGTACAACATAGAAGATCAAACGGAAAAAGTTTTGTGTATGATCGTACCGGCTTTTTTAATTTATTTTGTTTTGTGACTGTTTATCTGTTATTGCAGGACAGGAATATATTTTTAAAGGTTATTCAATATTGTTTGCCATGGCATTGAATTCTAAATACAATATTTAATATTTTCCCATCCTTTTAGTATAGATACGACTGACTTTCATCTATTTCCTTTCTTAGATGGTAGGTTTGATGGTGCCCCAACAGAAAATTTAATGTAACCACTTCCAAGCAAATATGCTTAAAAATATTAACGTCTTTCAGTTTGCAGGGAGAAAGTAAATCATACTGTCATGAGATCCCTTAATTTATTTGTATAGCAAAATTGTAAATGCAGCAGAAAACAGCTTACTGTAATGTAAATAAAGCCTTGCATGCAGCGCTAACAGGACAAGTTTATTTAATATAACATATTACACTAAGTCATCATTGCTACCTTTGAGTTTATACTTCTATGGTAACAAACTGTTATAATAAACAGAACCCTTGTGTTAAAATCCAATACAAAGTATCAACGCTGATCTTTTTCAAACCTTGCATATTGTTTAGCTCTTTACTCTTCACTTTCTGGTTTTAATTATTAAAACTAGAATTAGGTCAGCTATTGAAAAAAATAGTTTACCTACAGTAATAGTCTAGTTTATTTATTTAAAATTGAATTTCCACTTGAATTCTTACTCTTGAACATGGATTAGCCATAAGTTTAGTTAAATTTGACCACCTCTACAGGTTATGAAACTTACAGAAAAATAACAGAAAAATAGTTATATTTACATTCAAAACTGAGAAAACAATAATGGTCAGTATCTGTTCAGGCATTCTAAAGTTAAGCTGGATACCGATACCAGTGTATTCTACAAGTCAGAAAAGGAAAAATAAACCCTGAAAACCCTAATGTTGTTTGATTTCCAGACACATACAACATGCAATAGCAGGTAAAATAAGTCCTTTAAATAAAGCCTATGCAGAGTCCTTAGCACAAGAAGCACCAAGGTACCTACGCATTTGAACTCTAAACATTGTAGATGTTTATAATTTTGTGCTTCAGGTCCTCATTTGTAATACGGAGCAACAGGAGACACTGAAGAAACCTAGCAGCACGCAGAAGCTCAATTTGTGATCCTTTGAAAAAAAAAGTAGAAAATAAAACTAGCTAAATGCTCAGATAGAACTGTCAATAATGCCAGCTGATGTTAGACTAGCTCAAGAATTTAGGATATTGGAGCGACAGGTAAAATAACGAGTGCATAGCCTCAATTATAGTTAGCAACCTTCACGGCACCCTGAATCTCGGAATTTTGGAGTTTAAGACTCCAAAATTAGCAGGTATTTGTCCTTAGGTTCTCTATACAAATCTGAAGAAAAAAGATATTTCTTCCTTCCCTCAAAACAAGAAGTATATTATCACAAGTCTTTGGAAATACCCTACAGGTGCAGATTAAATCGATGAGGCAGGGAAGGAGGAAAAAGGCTACGGAAGGGAAGACATAAGGACACTTGTTGCTTGTTCCTGGCCTCCCAGGGCAGAGCACGCAGGGACAGACCACAGCACCCGCCCCAGCTGCTGGACGTGGCACCTCACTTGCAGGCGCTGTGGAGATCCCAACCTGCTTCTTCCTAGATGACTCCCAGGTCCTGCCTGGGGGAGACACCTCCAAGGCGGCCAGATCTGAGGGGGCGAGAGGACAGCCGGCTCACAGCCCATCCCTCTTCATACGGCTCTGCCTCCACACTGGGCACAGGCATCTCCTCCCACACTAAGTCATCAGGGCCAGGCTCCACCAAAGGGCTCCCTGCTGGCCTGCGTGCCTGCACAGGTTCTGCAACCAGACATTTAAGAATTTTTTTTTTTTAAGAAAATTTTCTGCAGGGAAGAGAAAAATAGGGAGAGGAAAAAAGGTGAGAGAGAAAGAAAAAGCACATGGTGAAAGGGATTATCATGCGGGGGGGCAGGGGGGGAAGATGGCCAGGTGTTTTCCATTCTAGTACACGAGACTCTTCTTGGGATTTATTATTCAGACACATCAGACTTCAGCTCTTAAACAGAAGAGCTGCAGAGCTCATTCTGAGTTGACTCTGCTGCCTGTAAAAGGGCTGGTTGTGCCCCGTGGCCTCTGGTCTGACACCAAGGGAGAGCTGCCGGACATACGGCGACATGAGGACACAGAACAGTGAGGCGGAGGGGCAGAATGCTACCCAGGACAAAGAGGATTCAAAACTTCTGGGTTTTTTTTCCTTCCCCCCCTCCTCCTGGGAGCACCTGCAGGTCAGAGGACTTTCTCCCGCACACCTCAGAGCAAAGCCCACCTGTTCAGGGCACCGAGGCCTCAGCTCGGACCAGCTAGATTAATCAGGGGTGGGCAGGAAAAGCGGAGAAACAAATAGCAATGTCAGCCATCGCACCAAGACAGACAGCCACCGCACCAAGACAGACAGCCACCGCAGGGGGAATGCACGCTGCCTGGGCAGGGGAAAGCTGAGTCAGTGGGGAGGGCTCACAGCCAGCCACCCCGAGGTGTCAGGCAGCTGCCCCACCACCTGCTGCTGGGCATCGTGAGCCGGAGAGGAACCGCGAACCACCTGCCATGCCCAGCCTGCTTAGTAAACACATCTCAGGTGAGACCACCGATTGGCACAGCTGGCCCCGCTCCTGCAGGCACCCCACCCAGCCACCCCTCAGTAAAGGCGATGGGTCCATCCTTACAGGTAGGCTCAGCCAAAAGGGAGCTTTCTCCAAGGAACCACGGAGTGAATGCTGCAGGCCAACAGACCCCGGTGTGAATGAAAATGCCCAAACCCTTCAACTATAGGTATTATTACCCAATTTCCAGCTCTGGAGACCAAGAACAAGCAACGTGGTGCCAGGCAGGGGTTCATGTGTTGGTGTTTCCCTCTGTCCCACCCGTCTCATTGGACTCAACAGAGATTTTCCAAGGCCCTTTCCTCTCCCTGGGTTGGTCTCATCTGGATGTGCCTCAAGGTGCTTCCAGGAGATCACGGCACCACTGATAGCAGCTTGCAGTGAGGGGGAGAAAGCAAACTGCTCAAAAAGTGGGGAGTAACTCCAGCCTTCTTGATTACAGGAGAGACAGTCAACTAACCAAAGCTATGGGAACGCCTGGCTGGTAAAGATGATGGTTGCAGCAGAAGTGGGCAGATGGAGAGGAGGACCATCTGCCTGCTGGGTTTCCCAATACCCCAGCCTCTCCCCAGCTGCAGCAGTTTGCAACTAGGGCTGAGCCCAAGGACCAGATAGGTTTCCACAAGTGAGATCAGTGCCTCAGCCCTCTCCTGGGTCTTGCAGAAGGAAAGGAAAGCTTCCCCCCTCCAATATTTACATCTTTTCCAGATCTACAAGGACACAGTTTTAACTGCACAGCAGCATACCTCCCAAGTATTATTTCACAAATAACCTAACAGAGTCTATTATCTTGTTTATATTTGTCTTGTGTTTTTAAACTACTTCAGAACTTCATTCTCAAAATACGATGGCCTTCTTGAAAGCAGATAACTCCTTTCGGGCAGAGGGAATGTATGGTTTGTGCACACCCAGCTATTGCACGTAGCCTAGTCTTTGTGCCTCATTCTTTAAAATCATACAGGTTTGTTTTGGAGTTTTCCATTCATATTTTTTCCCCACAATGTATTTCTTCAGAGAGAACTGCAAAATTTTAGTCAAAGATCAGACAAAAATAGCAAGTTGTTAGTGATGTCTTTCTCATAAACAGGAAACTTATACACCTCTCCTAATTTTGTACTGAGTACCTATGGGAAGTGCTGACCAGCAACATAAAGATGATTGTAACACCAGTCCTGTTTCTCTCTATTGTACGGTAGGTACAGGAGAGAGAGGTCTGTGTTTTCTTGGGGAAACAGCCCAGGACACAAATAGTCCCCACATTTCCCAGTGCAGCGCTCTCCCTCTCTTGAAGGCATTTACACCAGCCACTGGAATCACTGTGGGGAAAAAAGCATAAGCAAGGGAGAGGTTTACCTCAAATGTGAACGCAGGCCTTGGACTTTTAGAAAATTGGCTAGACCCTATCGAGCTTAATGGTAAAAAGAGTTGTGTAAGTCTAAATTTGTCTCTGAAACTTTGAAAAGTTCCCCAGCTGCTACAGAGAAATCAATGTACAGCAGGTACTGTGGTATGGCTTCAGCTTGAAGTGGCCAAGACAACCAACTAGTGCCTGCCTTTACTCCAGAAACAGTTTGTAAGGATCAACCAGGTTGCCTACCCCACCTCCTTCAGTGTGGGTCAATAAAACTCATATTGTAGGAGAGTAGGGAATTGCTGCAGCAATCCATTACTTGAAGCTTCTCAAAAAACAGAGAAGTACACCTAAGAGCAGAGGTGGCTTTTACAGAGCAGAAAAAGTTACCATATTACAAGGTAACAGAAAGGCCTAACAGCTGTGGCCTCACATGGCGGCCCAGCTCTACCACGGCCCCCAAAACTCAGTTCAACAGCACTCATTAGGAATAATCTGTGGAGTTTCAATACATCAGTTTTTTAAAGTTAATACATCCCAGAGTGTTTCATAGTCTCTCAACACACTTTTGGTTTTCTGTATCCTTAACAATGATCACTCAACTGGTATTGTGCATCGTTGCTACAGAGACATGCAAAACTAGAAAAAAAAAGAATAATCATAGTGGTATAGTATTCCTATTCCCATTGCCAGGGAATAACAGTACTGCTCCTGGTTGCAGACATTGCAAATCTTTGAGCAAAAAAGTCAAAATTACAAGAGACACTGGGACTGGAGGGGAATTATAGATACAGACAAACATCCTACCACAGTATAAATAAGATCCTGAACTTGCAGCTTGTCAGTGGCAAAGTACATTCCCTTATTCCCTAGTACATGCAGTCACCATGTTTTATAGAAAGATATTTTCCTTATTTTTCCCTACGAGGCAAGGCAAAGAGCCCTAGATACCTCCCTCTCATGGAAACAAGTTAGCCTACTTTAGTATATTCATACAGTAATCAAATGCATTTGGACTCTGTTGTCTTAAGATTTTTAGAGAAAGGACAAAAAGTATTACAGCTTTTTTATATTTCTAAAAGTTTCAGCAAGACAAAGGAAGCACATAAGTTTTGCTCCTGCACTAAAACTGTAGTCCCAAGTAAGCAAGTTTATCTGCAACAGGAGCTCTGGCAACAGCTTTCATAAAAGAAATCTACTAAAAAGAGACTTCTCAAAAATAACAAAACTAATTCATCTTGAATTCTTTTTTCTTTGGATATTTACCTGCTAACAGTTTTCATCCCTTTATCACACAAGTATTTTTGGGATAGGACTCAGTGTCTGGACATGGACCTAAACTATCAGGTATTTGTTGAGGTCCCCAGAATATTTTACAGTTGCTGAGGTAAATCATTTTTTGACATGCAGTTTAAAACCAAGCTACACTAACCTAAAAACAGTCCCAGAAAAATAATAAAGGAGCTGGATACCTTTGACCAAAAAAAAAAAAAAAAAAAGCTTCCTGTTAAAACACGCTACTGAAGGAAGAGAGATTGTTGCCCCCTCTACTACCACATAAAAATCCTAAATTTTCCATAAACGCATTTGTGCTAAATGCTCAGGATAATGAGCAGCTGAAACACAGAATTACAAAGGAATCACTCCTGCAAAGAGTGTAACATATCCACAGCCTTGCTTGCCGTCAGCAGAGAGTGTGCTGCGCAGCTCCCGCAGCACAGGGCGAAAGCAGATCTCCAGCACATCCTTTTCTCAACCCCTAACCAGCTTTTCCCTCCCTGCCTGAAAGCCCAAAGGCCGCCCTTAAACAGGCTCCGTGGAAGGCAGCACTGTACCTGTGGCTGGTGCTGCTTGCAGCATGTACGAAGATCCCTTCCAGGGAAGGGTCAAAGCCCCTCTCCCTGCTGTGCTCACCCTTTCTCCTCACACACCATATATTTGAGGGGTTTGGCATTAAATGAGCCCCATGCCAGCATTGCTTACCTCAGTTTCCACTACAAGTCCAACAGGATCACCAAACTGAGACACAGAAACTCAAGTCAGAGTAAGGAGGTAAAGGCATTAACTAAATAATTCTTCCAAAATCAGAAAATCACGCAATATACTTCATGACCAGATCTCAACTTTCAATCTCGGTTTAAGCATAACAAGAATGCCAAACGGGAGCTAAAGATATAACAAGTACATAAACTAGTCTGGTAAACACCAGCCACCCATACATGTCACAGATCACTTGTACGGCTTTTCGGAGTGTTGGGGATTTAATTTTCTCAGGATAGTGACCACACATATTTTGCTTAAACAGTCAATACCACAAATTCATGGATATAAGTACAAGGCCATCTCCTTCATCAGTCACAGAGTTTTAAAGTGACCTTCATTATGAAGCTGAGTTTCTAAAAGCTCTTAAAAATCTGTGCCTTACCACTTATTCAAATACATAGAAAAAATGTAACAAAGATGTATAAGCAACTAAAACACTGATCCCTAAAATGAACAGCAAGGTTCCTATTGGCCACAGCTGGTCCCATTTCTTACCTGCTATGGCATGAAGGAAGGAAGGCTGTTATTGGAAATAATCTATAAAGAGGAAAACATAGCCTTAACAGGATGAAAAGCAATACCTTAGAGCTTAATTTTAAGATCTTATTAACTTTGTGTTTTCTGCCCTTCTTTTTTCTATGGTTACAATACCAGAGGAATGACTCCTGTGCTATATTAGATTAAAGTACTGACTTGGGAACGATCATTCCCAAATTGTAGTTCCAGCTCCAATACTCACATACTGCAGCAGGGCAATTCAATTAACCTTCCTCTGTATTTGCTTACCTTCCTGTGTAATGGGGATAATATCTGCAGAAAAGGGCTCTATAAAGCTTAATCTTTATAAAGCTCCTAAGATGAAATGGAAATGTGCCACACAAAATAAAACGTGCACAAATAAAAAGTACATAAATAAGCCACTTTATACTGGAGCTAGTTGGAAAAAACTACAATTGAACAATTATCCACCAGAGAATGCTGCTTTATTGAAATCAAAATGCTTTACAAAAAATCACATTCACTATGCTGGCATTTAATTTCAAAAGATTTCATTTTTTGACAGTTTAAGTGTGTGTGTGGGTTCATTTGTAATTGGAATAAAAAAAAAAAAACAACTGCTCCATAAAGTGGCATTTATTTTCAATAATTTTATTTTTAAAATGCTGATATGCATTACATGCTTTGGAAATTACAAGTCAAAAACTTTTAACTTTGCTTTAAAACATTTTATTCTCTTCCAAAATGACTTTTCAATAAAGTTCTTTGGAATTTTACTATATGAAAAAAACTTAATCTTCAGTTTCAGTATTAACAACAAAAGTTATATGCTGCCACACCTTGATATGACTCTTATAAAGTCAGCCTGTACCTTTACATTTAATTTCAACTATTCTTAAAAGGTTTTAAATAAATAATTTTTTTTATATTTTAAAAAATTTTTCATTAAATTTAACACACTGATGAATGCAAAGACATTGATGGTGAATTAAGCCCTATTCCTCAGGTTAGAGAGTTAACATTTGTTTATTTTACATTCTTTCTAAAAAATACTATGTAACCGGAATTGACACTAAATGTTGTGGGGTTTTCTGCCTCTGCAGAGCTTTAATTTTTCTTTTCAGTGAATATATATGAAAAACAGCCCTTGGGAAAATATCTACTGTTGTTAAGTTTCACTGGGTTATTTTTCTCCTTTAGTTAATTTTATCTACTTTTACAAACTGAACTGAGGATAAGGAGGAGAAACAGTGCAGACCTAAGAAGTCCTTAACAAGTTATACAGAGTTATTACCTCAGAATTCTGCAATTTTTTTACTGAAATAAACATGATTATCGCACCCTGAAGCACACTTAGAAATCATCACGTTATATTGGTTTGCATTAGACTTCTTCCACAGTGGATACCCGTTGTAAGGATGATGCTTAAAGCAATTTTTTTTTTTTTTTTCCTGTCATTTAGGGAAGATTTTTTATGCTCCGTCCTACAAGGTAGTTAGGCCCAAGTCAATAAATGGACTAGAAGAAATTCAGGTGTGTAGGTTGAAAGCAGCAGCCTTCAAATATCCTGCCTCATCCCTGACCCGCTATGGGATTTAGATTTCTGCAGACTAACATCCTCAAATACCCAACCTCTGATTCCGTACACACCTCAGTTGTACAACAATGTCAAAACAACAACAGTCTGCTTCCTTAACTCCTCACAGATCTTCAAACTATCCACCAAACTGAGCCCTCCCACTACCTTACAAGCACTTACATATTTCTTCTAATTAAAAGACAAAATAAAAGGGAGGGGGCAGAAAAAAGAGGTGATATGGTGATACCCCATCTGCTGCCCCTCCAGCTCCTTGGCTAGAGGAATTGGCTTGACACTATATTAGGGTCCCTGAGGCAAGGATGGGTACCAAGGGTTCCCCTTCTCGCATCGCATACAAAGGCCCGCTGGGGCTCAAATGACTGTCTACTGATTACAGAAGTCTGACTCTCAACATTTCGACAACTGTTTTTAATTTTAGCTACAAAGATTAAGGAATGCAAAAAGCTGCAGTCTTTCTTGTAACATAACAGAGAACTACCCACCTATTTCCATCTACTCAACTGCTGTCTGCATGCTATGAACACATAAGATTCATCAATAAAAGACAGTCAAATCATTTTTAATGAAAATATTTATTAAAAGTGGTTTGAATGAAATTTATGGAATCACGTGCATACACCCGTCTACAGTTTAAGATTGTACTTAGCCTAACAAGATGCATTTTAAGCTATACAAAAATAAATTTTAAAGATTTTAAAATTTAACCTTATACAAGAGTTTTCTTACAGACATAGGCCATTCCAACTACTTAACTCAAGTAGACAAAGCTTTATTTTCTAATCATGCAAAATCAGTGGATTAGGGGATCAACACACTCTCCAGGGCAGAAACACCCAGCATGACAGAGTTGAGGGGAAAAAAAAAAAAAATAAAAAAAAAATTGCAGTCAGATGTGGTTGGATAATGATTCAAACCGACCTTTGACAAATTTGCCTTCTCATGGCTTACTCAGATGTTGCACATCAGGTAACCCACAGTCATCAATGAGGTTCATGATTTCAGCTCCTTTGAAATTCAACGAAAAATGCAACTCAGCTGAACTATACTAAGCCATTAAGGCATAGTACTTGGGCCAAATATTTGGGTCATATAAAGAAAGTGTAGCAAAATCTAGTTTATAAACACCAAATTGTTCATTTAATCAACATTGTTATTTTGCCATTTGCTCAATTAGATCAGAAGACCAACAAAAGAATAAAGTTCCTCACTCTAGCCAGGAGGCACAACTGGCTAGAAACTTTTAGGTAGATGTAATCACAAACAGCAATGAATTAATCCATATCTTCTAGGTATTTTTACAAATCAATACTAAACACATAAGTCATGTTTTTAACCCAACAATCCAGAGGGTTTTGGTGTTTTTTTTTTCTTCCCCCCAAAAAAATCCATCCAAATAGACCTTGCTATCACATTCCCGGAGAAGAAGCATTGATCCTTCTACCAAATGCCAACAGATGAACATCAGGCTTCTCTAGTGAAGATCACCAGACACCCACAAATACACACTCAAGAGTCTTTCTTTTAAAGAACTGCTTGGTTTTGTGATCCTCTGGAAAGCAGGACATGCACACACATCCAAAAGCTAAGAACCTTCCCAGAAGCCCCAATAGTTACCATGTATAAACTGAGGTCAAAACATTTTATTTCACTTTAACAAGGATAAAAGAAAGACTCATGTTAAGCAATTCTGATTTAGCCTCAGTAAGAAATAATAAATGATTAAGCCATAATACAAAACATCTGGATTTTTAAAATAAATTCCAGTTTCTACAATTGGGAGATAATTTTAAAATAACAGCTATTATTTAATGCAAATGTGGATCAGAACCCCTCTTCACAAAACTCGGTAAGAAGCCAAGAGAATTGAATCATTGAATTATTATTTTTACCTGTTGTCAAGAGGCACAGATCAACTGCAGAGTTCCTTTGCGGTAAGCACTTCTGGGCGCTTGGCACCACCAATTCCTACCTTTTGCCTGCTGCTCTCCTTATGAGACATTCTCACTACTGCTTTGGTTTGGCTTTTTCTAGAAAACAAATATTGAGTGCATCCTCCTTTCCTTATCCCCTAGATAACCTAGGGTGAAGTTTCAAGTAAATAAGTCGTAATTTTTCTGCTCATTTTCCTGCTGACTTCTGCCAGTGATTTTTGGAACATAGCCAATGTAGCCAATAACTTACCCAAGCACTTTAGGGGAACAGAAGGAACTTGCAGTTTGCCCTTCACCCTTTTCCCAGGTAACACAAATGTGAACTTCTGAAAGCCTGATGATGTGGCAAAGCTTCCAGCTCTCCAGTAGTAGAAAAAGTAGTCTCAATTTTAAGAATGGTGTTTCTGTGATTCATACCAATGGAGCTATACATCAGCCTTTACTGGATAGTTTATATACACATTGTTTATGACTCTGCAATTGTATTCATCGCTTGGTGTCTTATATCCACAAGCCTTAGATAGTACTTTTAATAAGCGGTCACACAGAGCAGTGCAGAGATGGACCTCATGGGATGAAACTGCAGTGCAGCTGGCAAACCAATGCACTTGAGAAGACCAACCTCAGGAAGGAGGGCAAGGGTCCACGTGGGCTGCTAAGGACCCAGCCTCACCACAGCAGCACAAGAAGGTCCAACTCTGGAAAAACTCTGGTCACAAAAAAAGTGTGACCTTATGTGCAACTCTTCCTGATCAGAGCACCACCCCAAAGAATTTGACATTTACCTCTACAGTGGAGGTGAAGATATTTACTACTTTTTCTGCTTGGCTGCCTTTTCATCCCCCTGCGCATTCTTAAGGTCTAAGACTGCTAGCTTTTGAAATGCCCCTCTTTGACCATTATGCACATTATGTCACCAGAAAACAGAGGAGGGACTAAGTAGGCTCCTGATGTCCTCTCCAGCATTATACTTAATCTGCTGTATATACTCCCACTGTCGTAGTCTTCACCTGCTTTCAAGCCATCAAGTGTACTGCTTTCTCTTTCAACCACAAATTCAACTGAGCTACTATACCACCTAACCGTTACATATGATTAGATTTTACCTTCAACTGCTTCAACTTCGGCTATCTAACAATCCATGTTTCAGTGTCAAATATATAAGCAACACATGTTCCATCATGTTCAAGGAAATTATTCCAGCTAGGGGATGTAGTAGTTTATTAAACAAATCACTTCTTTTTGCAGGATATGCATACTTCTGTTTCTTTTTTTAGGTACATTATGTTCTTTTCTGCTCAGTTTTGTGAGAAGCATAACCATCCTACAAATCCAGTCTCTATCCAAAGAGAAAATACTGCTTATGCCAGTACGCATGCCTCTCTGCCCCATGCTTCACACTGCTCCTTTCAAGCAAACTGTTTGCATTTGAGATTCCTCCGAAGACTTTTTCCTTTGCCTTCCGTTTGCTTCTTTGGGTTAGAAGTTATGCATGTTTTGGATTGAGAGTTAGATAATGCCATTATGTAAATGTCTATTTTTGTTGTCTGAAATCTAGAATATTCTTCCTGTATTTTTTGCCCCGAATAGAAACTGGGATTTCCTTTTTTCTGCCTGGTTCTTAGACACCATCATGTTCAGGCATCACTACAGAGGTTGATGAAAAATGGGATTGTGAAGCATGTGAGTACAGTCTCAAATATGCAAATAAAATTGAGCAGATGTTTGAGCTTTTTTGTAAAGTTAATAGCACAAATAATTTGAGTGCTATATTATTCATATTTCTGTAATAAACTGACATCTAACTTGTTGTTCCTTAACTGGACGCTAGCAAGCAGCTACTGGCTCAGCAATACACAAATAGGTACCACCTTCCTGCAGATCTTCCCTTCCAGTAATTATACTTGTCTTTACACAGCAGCATGTCACAGAAAGCACTAAGTGGTCAAGGAGTTGAACTAAAGTTCAGTAAAAAATAATTTTTTTATTTTTTATTTTTTTTACTAAAATCCATTACTAATCTGTTTATAGATACAGCCTTCTACTTCTACAGCACTTCTACCACTATGAAATCTTTAACACAGCAAGTAGCATGATGAGGAGAGTGGAGACGTGCTCACAAAGCTCTAATAAGAAAATGCATAATGCACAGGGGCAGGAATACTGCACATGCTATTACATTTTTCATAATAAATGCCCATCCCACATGATTCCTTTCATATAGTGGATCAGGAAGGTATGAACACATGATCTTTCAGATCTCTCTCTGCCTCCTATGGCAATGAAGAAGCTGCAAGACAAAGAAACAACCACGCGCTGCTGAAGATGCTTATAGCTAACAGCTACCATGGGATTATTTTTTTTCAGCAAGACATCCTTTCTGCCCACACTTTTCTGTGCCACTAGTCGTAACTTTCCTTGTATTGCCACAGGACAAGGCAGGTCCAATATTGTGGTTCCTGAGTTACTTGCTCACCTCTGAAGTAAAACTGTTCCCCACTAAGGAAGACCGATGTTAACAGATCTCACTGAATATGTATTTTGCACATTCATGCCAAAACTATTATGGGATCAAAGTGTGATAAACAGCTGAGATTTGAAGCTTGTTTCAAACACTCGTTAAAATGATTGAGTATAGCATCAGTTAAATATATACAAAATGCTAGTTATATAAACATTAAAAATGAGACCAGAGGCTTGGGTCAAGAGGGATTGTGAACTGCCCAGAAGAACCCATCTCAGTTTGCAGAGGAGAGGCAAGAGCACTCAGTCTCCTGTCTCGCAGCCCATCCCACCTTTCATTTACTAAAAGCTTTTATGTTAAGGAGGAGGGAGTGAATTGCCTTTTTTTTTTTTTTTTTTTTTTCAAACCAACTACAGAATAAGTGAGAAAGCAACAGCAGAGATAGCCAACTGCAGGTATGCAACCCAACAGGGGGAAGAAGTGTTGATAGCAGCTACAGCAGCGCCACAGACCTGAAGATTTTGAAGCCACAAATACTTAGGAGGCTTGCAGAGATAGTCAAGTACAGATCAACTGGGTTCTACGAAGTTCACCGCAGAAGCAAATATTTGAGAGGTGGGAGCATCATGCAGTTATAGTACATTCACAAAGCTCAAGTGAAAACTGTTAGTCTGAGAGCTGTTTTTCCTAGAAGGAATGTGGAGTACTTCAGAGAAAATTCTGAGGTTTGATGTTCTGCCTTACTACCATCCAAATGGTAGGAGCTTTCTCTCAGCATTTCATCGTACAAGAACTTTAAGAAATTCATGGTGCAGTCAGAAGAAAAAAAAAAACCACCACATAAAAGATGTAAGATAATGATCAGCAGTAAAACATTTAACTGTTGAGCAGAAAATAATCCAAAAAGTTCCTTCTCCACACACATGTACTGACATCAGGAAATGCACTGCATGTGAGGTAGGAAAAAAAAAAAAATTTTTTTCAAAATCCTGTGGAAGTCTGCTTTCAATAAATATACAGCACTGTTTCCTGCACTAAAACAAACAAACAAAAAATGTTAATAGCAGAGTGATAAAACAAACCATGAGGTGCACACCAGCACACAAGCCTTACCTTCCCTTTATATTTTTCCCTTCCACAAGGTGGAAGAATACAAAAAGAGTACTAACAATATTGCTGTGTGATCAGTGCTGAAAGACAACAGCCTTTTTTAATGTAAGAGGATTTCTATTGTACTACCATATTTAAAACAGCTACTGAATTAATGTTACCTGAATCAATTTTTGATTCCTTATTTTAAAAAAAAATACTTGAATGATACAATGGAGACAAAGCTGACAGCTGCATTTTCACATTTTCTTTTTCAATTGTCCAGAGACCGCCCATCTATTCAGAGATGCTGAATGGGAACTGATGAAGGTAAAGTAAATAGAAGTTTTGTTCTTGAAGAATTCCATCTCGCTCATCAGACAAACTGAAGAGGCCATTCCCAGCTGCTCAGGGTTGAATGAAGAGTCCCTGGCAGGATTTGTGCACGTGCGGTTAGGAAAAAAGGCATCACTTGCAGATACAGACCAAGACAGATCTCCCTCTGCTCTGCTGGTCCCATTTAGGGTTGTTGTGATGAAGAGAAGGAGCAGCAGTAGTTTGGGAAGTTTAACTAAAGAAAAACAACCCAAACTTCCACACAACTAATAACTAACATTACAGAAAGATTCTTCAGGCAAGTAGTTTATTGCTAGGGTAATACCAGAAGAACTGAAATATCAACATTTTTAACTAAATCTTGTTACATTTTTAAAATATTTTTGTAGTCTTAAAGCACAGGGGATCTTTCTTGACTGAATCTTCTTTAAGTGAATAGAAATTATTTAAACCTTACACAATTTGAATCCTTACTTAGGCATTAATATACAAATTAATCACAGTTTCTTAGAAGGAAACCTTAAACTAAATGTCTTCTGATTATTAGTGCAAGGTGAAAGAATGATTCCCCTAGAGCTTTCCCAAAACAACTAGCACACCAAGGTTAATGTGTCATTATCTTCAATTCTTCTGAACTGTGGCAATAAGAGTTTAGACTAGGATCTTCATTAGGTCTTCCTTTGTATTATAATTCGATGAGAAATCAAATGTTATGGAGAGGTATTTCTGCCAAACAATTTGTTAAAGCAGGAGGGAGAGGACACACAGATTTGGTAAGATGCATTTTATTAGTTTTAAATTTCATAAAAAAAAAAAAAATGTTTTGCCACTTTAAATAGCACTTTCTAGATTTCTGTTCAAATAGTTGAAGTTACAGCTTCAGCACAAAACCAAAATACATTACAAAGTAGACTCCGAGAGCTTAATTTCCACAAGATATTACTTTAGAAGAGATAGACTCAGTAATTCCCTTTAACAAGCAGTACGCAAAGGCTTATAAAAATACTCAATGACAGTAGTATCACTTTTTAGAAACATCCCAATACATAGATTGTGCAGAGACAAAAAAGCAATTTTTTACCCTTTCTGACAAAAGTTATTTAACAAATGCACAACTAGGAGGATTTTTAATATCACTTTCAAGATATAAATCCAAGGCAATAAGATATATAGACTTTTTTTTTTGCAAGGCAAATAAGATATTCAAGGCAAAAAGAAATATAGACTTAAACTGAATCAAAGTTTTCCAGAAGAAGGTAGGATTTTTCCCTTTTGTTTTGCGGTAATAGCAGCAATTGTTCTATAAGATGAATTAAATCATATGTCATGAGGACATAATCAGAAAGTAAGTGATCTGTGATCAGACGGAAATACCAGGGGCACTAAAAGAATGTGTCTGTGACGTTAACCAATGCAAAGCAGCTGAATTACATTTTAACCAAAACCACCTTGTTAGTAAGGCCATCATACAATTCCTGTATAGACAAATTAATAGAGAATTTCACGGTAAAACATCAAGCATATTCCTTTCAGGTATAAGAAGATTTAATCAAACTTAAGGCCAGAAGATACTATATCTTTACACAAAGATAATTTTTTTTCCTGATTCTCCTGTATGTTACAAATCTTCTCATTTCAACCCTTTATTCTGCTGTATTTAATTCTCCTAGTGCTAGGTTGCCAGAGCAGAAGTCCCAGCGCAGCACGGAGGCGTGATGAGGAGTGCTGGGGGCCGGAGAACCTCCACAGATTCTGGTAACTCATCACTTTCAGTTATCCTGCATCTGTCTGTAGTGCTAGAGAACGCTTTAATTCTTGGCTTTCTGTCCTCAAAATTATTCTGCACTATTATTGTGTTAACTTCCAATCTTTGATTTGGTTAGCAAACTGAGCTCTCAGGTTTTGTATTCAGAGGCATTTCTCCTAACTGCTCGTTCATGTGTTCTTTCTAATAATTTCTTCCTCCTTCTCTAACACTTCTTTTCAATACGAATACAAAAAAGGTACGCTGTCCAGGGTCAGCCTCACCAGTCTGCACTGTTTTTTATATATATATAAAATTTATATGCACACAGAGGTATATCTATATTCCTATATATATTTGTATATTCTCATGAAAATGAAAATAGAAATATCACTAGCATTTTCTTCTCCAGGACCACCTGAGGGACCTGGACTTGGTTACCAGCCCTTTCAAAGTCCAAGTGCTTCAGCCTGTGATTCTCAACCCCATGAATGGGGTTTGCCTTCCTCAATTTTAGATACTGGCTGCTTCAACTGTAGAACTCCTTTGATTTCTCCATAATAGTTGTTTACTGCTTTGATAAAATGTGTAGACAGCGTAATTATCAATTATTTCATCTTTGTTTCTAGATCATTAACAAAAATTAATTTTAAGCTCTGAAGAGATGGACAGGCTCCTTTTTGAAGAGCCACTTTTGAGATGGCAGCCTATTCTTAATTCGTTTAGCATACGCTTTATGGGTAATGTAGTTAGTGCAATAAAGTGATGACCTCAATCCCAACTTCCATTCTTTGCTTCCAGGACTGCTTACACATTTAATATTAGGAGTCACTAGAAATAACACATAACCTGTCCTGGAAGCAAGGACCAGAAGCTGCTCTCTCCATTCCCAATGAGGACCAATGGACTGCAAAAGTCATGCTGCTTCTACTGCCTTCCACTCAGTACAGGTAAGGTACCTTCCATAAAAGGAACATCTTTCAACATTTCAGGCTGTTGCAGGGGACTGATCTTACGTCTTTCCTCCTCAAGCAGGTGATGTGATCCTCGGGCTCCTCGCATGTTTCCCTTTGCATGACCTTCCTTCCCTTCTTGGCTGTGCAGCCTGGGCTGACTTGCCAGGACCAGTTTCAGCCAGCTCTTTTTAAGCCCTTACCAGGGCAGCCAGATATCTCAGGGGTGACTGGGGCCACCTAAAGCTGGTAAGTCTGAAGGAGTCAAGGGAAGAAATGCTCTCCAATTTACAGAGAAGGGTAAACAATCAGAAAGCTTACTAACGCTTTTATTTTCCCTCCAGTTCACACCCATTCACTGCAGACAACATTGGGGTTTTATCCCTCCCTTCCCAAACCACTTAGTACTAGTGGGTATACAGCCTTCCACATGGTGTTTCACTTTTTCCTGTATAGGGGTGGAAATATTAGAGTATCAAGACATTTTTGGCCTCTGTCACTTAACAAGCAAGATATAAATTTCTGTAGACAGAGATTCTCAAATTCTGCACTATAGGTGCTTATTTCTTCTGTTTCATAACCTTTCACTAGAAGCTGAAAATAGCAGTATAAAACAGATTTATTCAAAGGAACAGTAACATTAAAATACATTGAGAGGAGCAGGGGTCTGCAACCCCCATGGCTGAAAGCTAAGCCCCTTATCTTGCAGAGTTTCCATTAGTGTGCCTTAAGTACTCTACACAGGCACAGAGGGGACTAATTGAACTTAATTACAGTTGAATTCACCTCCAAGATGAATTTAAAAAACAAAGATGAAGTAATTTTTGCAAAATAAGCAGTTTTTAGAAAGTGGCAGTGACATTTTATTTTGGGTCTGCTTTAATTTCTGAACAAGCCAGGACACAACACATCTAACAATTGCCATGCATTATACAGATAAAAGTCCGTACAGGAGGCATAGCAGCAACTCTCACAATATACCACAATTACTCAGATACAAATTAAAATGTCAATCCCAACTAATCTGACCTCATTAATTTCAATTCCTCCTGATTAAACATGCTTCTTCCTTTCTCAACCAAAAGAATAAGTTATAAATTTAATTTATTCCAAGAAGTATTTCAGACCAAAGTAGTTGACTAGACTTACGTTAGACTATGAACACAACTGGAGGCATTTAAACAAGCAAAAACTGCAAATATCTCCTTTTCTTTCTATCTAATAAACAAAACCTCTCCTAAATATATCTTTTAAAGATCATCCATAAATCAAAATTATCACTTTAAAATTACTTCTAAGAGCACTAAATTTCAACATAATTTCAAGCAAACTAAACAACCCTATCTTTTGATACAAGCACCTTTAAAGGTAGTTCTAGATGTTGGCTATAGTCTTAGTTGACAGCTTACATGCTAATCACTATTTTCAAGTTTTCCCATGAATATCTGAAACTAGCATAATGGTATACTATTAGAACACTAATCCAATAATCTAAAAGCATAAATTTCTAAAAAAATCTTTTTTTCCCTGATATATGTAAAATATTAAAAATATCTGTCTTTTCAATTTACTGTATTCTATTTCTCAAAAATTATATTAATCTTTTCTATTAATGGGTATACATCTTTTTAATGGAATACACACTTTGAAACTAAACAGCTTTTTAAAAAAAACAAACAAAAAAAAATTGAAAATTAAGAGCAAGCTACACTAACAATTTATTTTAATATAGATGTGTGTACATCTGAGAAGACTGCTATATGGTTACATAACCTTTGTTTATGTTTTTAGTAGAATGAACAAAACTAGTCTACCATAGCCAAGGAGGTAAAACAATGGTACTCATGGCAAGTAAATGTATTTTTAGCAAAACAACTATCCATATAACTACACAGTCACAAAACAAGAGAGATGCGTACGGGTGAGAAAATGTTGAGGAAAGATCTCAAGATCTTTTCTAATGTGTATTAACAAATGATACCACCTATCTGAAGCCAGCTCCATCTAGTTTTAGGAAGAAAGAGAACAGCATACATCAATTGGTCAGAAGTATCTCACTGACTTTACAATATTTCACCTGTGAATTGCTTTTTAAAACTAGCATTTTTTTAAGATATATGAAAGCTTGAATGCTTTCATAGCATTCCAGAGTATTTAACAAACTCACACACTGATGAAGCATAATTATGCAAAAAATTGTACAGTAAAAATAAGCTAGGTTGCAAAAACATGCGACAAATTCTCAGATGTCATAGACACAAACTTTGGTAGGGCAACAAGAAAACACATTTTGCGTTAAGGTCTTTGAGTGGAAGAGAACAGAGCCATGTACATGCAATGACATCTTTATGGAAATAGCCATTCATGGGTGTCAGAACTGCACCAAAATCCAATAAGACTGTTAGCGAGAACCATTACACAGGTGAAAACTGAGTTATACGTTCAAAAAAATTTGTTCATTTGTAACCAGATAACTGATGTCATTCATAGGGATGAGCCTTAACCTTAAACTAGCAGCAAAATTTCATTTTAGACAACTGTATCATGCCTGCAGTTTAAATGCATCACCTCCTATCCTAAACTGTCATGTGGCATACGTGTAGATTTTTACATTTCCTATGTACTGCCTCAGAGACTGCCATGCTTCAGGAGCAAGTGAGGTGATCCTTGCAGTCTTCAAAGGTTCAGCTGTAGCAGAAAGCTTTATGCTTCAACCGTATCCAGTCTGCTGACAGCAACAGCATTCCTCCTGCCTGCTACCATTTCATCTCTTCAACATACACGGATACTACTAGACAAGTATAAATATGGTTAAAGTATAGTATATGCTCTGTGTGTGTATATATATATATAGTATATATATGGTTCAAGTTCAAGAACCAGAATGAGGTATGGAAACATAGAATTACCTATGTCATGTGATTCATAGAAAAACCTTATTGCAATTATAACAGCATCAATAATTTCTCAAACACACATCAGGACAGATTATTAAAACATAAGATTTGCCAGTATTTGTTGAGACACGTTCTGTACAGTGAGTATATTGCTCAGATTACATAGTACTTCATATTTGCCCCAACTCAAAATAGTTTCTGCTAATAATAAAATAAATATTAAGCCAGCTATGCAAGACAAAAGAATCATTCCAATGTACAAAAAAAATTTAAGCCAATAAATCTTTAGGTCACCTGGTGCAGCTTTTCATTTTTCCAAATGGTATTTAACTAAAATAGAACTTGAAGAAACAAGAGAATTAAAGAGAAAAGGTCCATGCCACAGAAAATTGAAGCTATGTTAAAGCAAGACTGCCTTCCAAAAATTGAATGTTTTGATTCAGGCTCCTCTAGTACTGATACTATAGCCCTAGGCTCAAAATAAACCGAGGTACTCTTGCCTTGCAGTCCATCATGGTTGCAGAGTTCAAAACAGCAAAGTAAAAAGATGACTTTAGAAAAGATAAACACTTCTCTCAGACTAATTTAACATGATGCTAAGAAAGAACTGAAAAAAAAAAAAAGAGCCAAAACAAAAACAAACCCACAGACACCAAACACCCCATCATTCCTTCTCAGTTCTTGCACAGATGCTACAAACCTGAAAGATTTAAGCAGTTGGAGATGCACTAACAGTGCTCATATATCTGGATAGTAAGAGCCACTGGCTTTTCATTTTAAGGTTTGTTTGGGTTTTTTTTATACAGATATCAGGAAGAAATTTCAGTCCAACATAATAAATTTCATTGGACTTCATTTCTATAGAGGTGAATTCATTAATGTCTATTGGCTTTTATAAAGGAAGAATTCAGCACATTTTTTCCTGGAGCATGATGCTGGGAAAGAACAGGGCACAACATTTTAATCAATACCTGGTCCATTCATCTCAGTTAAGCACTCAATGATCAAAAGAATGTTCAACTTCTTTCTCACAGATCTACACTGGCACCCCAGAAAAGGCGATTCAGTATCCAAAGTGACAAATCGGGATCATTATGAGCTTCGTATGATTGTTTTATGACTCTCCTACCACTGACTAGTATCTCTAGTTGGCTGTTATCTCTGTGGCAGAGAAGCACACCAAACTTGACATGTAACTGCAGGCACCTTATCTTCAGTTAAATAGAAATAAAAAAATAGGAGTTCAGAAGAGGCACACCAGTAGTTACAATTTATATTTTGACAGTGGGTAAAAAGCCAACATCCTGCAAAAATTTGAAAATATAAACAAAAGGATGTTTATAATATAATAGCACCCAAAGAGAGGTTTAGGTGAGATCATAGTATTTCTGGACTCTAGATGTACAAAGCGTCTAGAATAGACCAAAAACAGGTGAATGAAAGATGAGGTAAAACACAGTAGGCAGTTACAATTTTTAGTCAGATGCTTTTCTCATTATTTCTTTCCCACCGCAGAAGATGAATGAAAGAGTGAAGGTTTCCAGCTCCTCAGCCTTCTCAGACAAGCATTCACCCCCTCCTGTTACCCCAAGAACCTCTAACAGTGTTTTACAATCATGCTCATATCCGAAAGAAGCAATGAAGCTACAGTGCAGTCTTACAAAAGCAGTTTATAACCCCAAAATTGAATTTCAGCTTGAAAGCTGTTTCAGTTTACATTTCAACTCTTTGTTTCACCCATGAAAGTTTCCACTTGTTGCTTAAAATAGCAAAGACGGAACATTTTTGTTTACTTCCACACAAGAACAAAATTCCCTGAGATATCAAGGCAATGAAGAATATATGCACATGAGAGAGTGGAACAGTTTCTGTGGTCAAATTATTCAAGTACTTTGCATATGGAATTAGGTATAGTATGGAGAGTTTTCTGTTGTTACTTTTTTGCCTATTGGTAGAAAGTTCATTATTGATGAATTAATGAATGCAATTTTTCATATTCTTGCAAAGTTATATAAAAAGAATAAGGAAATTATCTAAGAAATGTAACTACTGTACCTACATTAACCTATAAGTATGCATATATGCCCTGACAACTTAGTCTCAACTCATTCCATCATTTTAAATGTAATTATGTAGGACTCACAGTGCAAAGAGCTCTTTTCCTCCTACTCCCACTTGCTCATCACTGCAAGAAAGCTATCATCTGGTCCTATGAGCAAAAAACCTCTCATAGAACTGTACGTGACAATGAGATGGGAATTTTGAGCTTCTGAAGACATACTACATCTATGCACATGCAATTAAAACTGAAGAGAAGAGCAGTAACCATTTATGGAAGCTCCTGCCAGACTCCTGCAATCCCAGAACAAGAAATAGGAATTGCAGAACTGTACTTACATACACTAACATTTATGTATTTAGTCATTACTCCTGAAATAAGGTGCCAGTAAACAAACAATTCCCAAGAATATAACCATATTACACATGAAGGGGTTTGGGTTGGGTGTTGGGGGGGGGGGGTTTAATATTTTTTGCTGTGATTTTGTCAGCAAAGAATTAAATTTGCTTTATGTCTTGAAGTGACTTGACTTGTAATCCTCTTGCATTGTTTCCTATATAAACACACAAGAAACTCAGAAGTATAAATCTTTTGTCTTGTAAATAAAACTGTGAAGCCAACAGATTAAATTAATTTGGGGGAAGGGTTTACACCTGAGTTACTATTGTTCAAGATCTTTTTTCTGGCAAAACAGAGACCAAACTGAATCATCTTCTGTCAAACAAATACATTATGCTCAACCAGCGAGGAAAAGGCATGTAAATACAGACTTACATTTGAAAGAAAAGCCCATGCCCAGGGTTTACAATTGGCACTCAGGCCAAATGTTATCCTCTGATGCAGCAGGGAATTGAACCTGTGGGTTCAAGCATACATTCCTAACTTCCTAATAACACATTTAAGTGTGAGACTATAATGTTTTCCTTGTCAGGGCTTTTCCAAAGGCTTTGAATGATGAACAGGAACGAGGTACACAGAGATTGTCAGTGCCAGCTGTGCTCCTGCCCTTGCTGCACAGGGAGCCCAGCTATTCCTGAGGTAGCTCCAAGATTTCTGCATTTTATAGTCAAACACTTTCAGGCAAGGCAGTTCCCCTGAAAATCCCACGACAAAGCGTGGCACTTGGAGGGCGGCTCAGTA
The DNA here is from genome assembly GCA_013400195.1 of Aramus guarauna. Classification (NCBI taxonomy): domain Eukaryota; kingdom Metazoa; phylum Chordata; class Aves; order Gruiformes; family Aramidae; genus Aramus; species Aramus guarauna. Next base: position 569,909 of record VXBL01006440.1, on the reverse strand, counting down.
GTCTACGTGGTGACAACAGGGGGCACAGCTACAGGACAGCCATCTCCCAAGCCACTCACTCTTCCCCTCATAAGACACCGGCACTGGACCCTCCCATTGAAGCTATACCGTGTGATATGAAACATGGAAAAAGAAAATGTCTGACTTGCAATTAGGACAGAAAGAGGGATGCTTGCTAAGGAAGGAACTGGGATGTGACAGGCTGCAGTTTTTGCTCAGGTAGATGCTAGCTGGTTACACAAGGTGTAACCATGACCTGCAAGCAATGCAAACCAGAAGAGCTGGATGTTTGGGGCAGTTGTCAGGGACATGACTACAGCATTCAAAACTCCTTAGAAAAAAACATGGGATGCTACCCTGTATGGTGAATGAATGATCTATCCTAAACTAATGATTTCTCCCTTCATAGCCAGTGATGGTCCTACCATAATGATGAGTTTTGTGGATGTGCAGGCATTGAGCTAGGCTGCTTCTAAGCACTCCTGGTCCCAAGTCTTCTCCTGAGAACAGATTTTTTGCCTGATCAACTCATCTCTTGACCTGCAAAGATGTTTCACCCAGCACTTGGGCTAAAGAGCAAATCTACCCATCTAAAGGGATTTTGTCACTTCACTTGCTGAGAAAGCAGACCAACTCTTTAATTATCTTTTCTGTTTCCTTTTCAGTATTCAACCTGACTGCTTTCTACAGTTAAAAGTAATCTCATAGCAGAAACCCTTCCATTTACCCCAAAAGGGGATTAGGACTGCTTGGAAACATTTTTAAAATAAACAGTTTCCTTACCCTGTTTAAACAATGATTGTTTAAGCCATGGAGTCAAAATGACTCAGAGGAGTTGTACTTGTCATTGTACAATACTCAACATGATCTACAATGTGACCAGGCAGCAATAACCTGTATTAATCACGGGCCAAAGTATAATTAAGATAAAATTAATGGACTGTGATGGTCTGGCAATTGCTGTCCATGTTCTCACCCTTTCTGCTGCCTTGCCAGACTGCTGTGCTTCTGGTGGAGAAGTGGTCTGCAACTGAGGCAGAGCACAGGAATCCCTTTTGCACAGAGCAGACTCATAAACAGACAAAAAAAAAAAAGGATTCAATTTGTGCAAGTATACGGAGGAATTCTTTCCACCCTGATTATGGCAACAGCTATTGGGCAGAAGAGCACTGACAAATCTACCTAATTCAAGACTGCTCTGTCACTATGATCAACATGAGCTGGAAAATTGCCTACTAATGTACTATACCTGACTGTAAGGAAGAAAAAATTTCACTTCTGATACATTATGTGATTTAAAATTGCATAAAGACAGACTATAATCTTCCAATATCAACCCTAATTCTGCCTTTCTTCCCCTCTACAAGAGCTCCCAAATGCCTCAGTTCACATCAGTTCTCATTTTTTCTCCAACATACATGATTCACTTCTCTCCTGTGACATATTTATAGTACTGATTGCAGTTCACATTAATGGTGAAACACCTGGTATACTGACACATAGCAATACTGACTCAAATTTGTCATTGAAGGGTTTTTCAGCAACCCAGCTTGGGGAAATCTTTGACAACTACAGCTTTATAGTCAAGTGAGAAATATACCACAGCCTCAGAAATAACAAACAGCTTCAAGAAAAAAGCTTTAACAGATGGCTGGGAAACTGGAAACCCACTTCCAAACTACTTCCTCTAGCTAAACACCTGGAAAAAATATCATCACTTGACCTGCCTCGTGGTCAACATCCCATGGAATGGACTGACACAAAATAAAGGAAATTCTTGGGCAGCGGGGAGTTTTTTCTTGAAGCAGATTAGCAGCCCCATTTTTCAGAGGGCAAAAAATGAAATCCTTTGTATAAATGATTCATTAGTAACCAGTAGTTTACAAACTCACAAGCCTATTGAGATACCACTGCATCCTGCCAGGATGGAGTCATCTTAAGACTATATACAAAGACTTCCAGAAGCCAAATCTTGACATTTCTCCCTCAGAGAGGTGTCTGCATGAATGCTTTCATGTGTCCAAGTCAGGAATACACATCAGTGAAGTATTTGATCACCACCTCCCATTATCTCACCTCTGCCATTACCTCCAGACTCCCAGTCCCTCACTATCAGACAGCTTCTACTGTCTCATGGAAACTGAAAATTTCTATCTAGATTTTCAAAGCAAAATGGTAATGCCAAAGTTTTAAAGCACTGGCACCTAAAATCCATGACTGACAGAAACATAAACTTCCCCAATTCCTCTCCATTGACTAGAGTTATTTTGAGCTTTAAACTCTCTTGCTGGCCAGCCTGTCTCTACAGTTGCCTCCTTTCTCTGATTTTTAACTAAACAGAGAGGATTAATAGGAACAGCAAAAGGGAAATCCCATAGCACTAACTCAATGAAAATTAGACAGTATTGTGTCCATCTGCTGTCTAAGCTAAAGAGTTTAAGTTTTCTGAGAAGGTAATATAGCTGTTGCGGAACTGCAGAGATCCATCAGTCATGTCTGAAAAAAAATCACCTAAGTTCCGACGACTGTAGCTAGTCGACTAATCTTTAAAGGTTTTGTCAGAAGAGTAAAAAGTTCCTCAGTCCACAGGTATTTCTCTCAGGTTTCTGTACTGAAGTTATTATGCAATAAAGTTGCTTTGTAGTATATGAAGTTTTGTGCATTTAAACTCAACTCTCATTACAACAATTGCAAAGAGCTCCTGAAATATAGGACTGGCAGTCAAAGCTTCTAAATACCAACAAGGGATTTCACAACTCAATACTTATGAACTTGCTTTTCCAATATGGATACTGCAACACTCAGCTGACATTTTCAGTAACTTTCATCTCAGAAAGATCAACAAACAATATAGAAGGAACACAGAAGGGTAAGACACCAAGGATGTGCAAAAGGAAGACAATGCAGCTGGTACACAGTCTGTCTACATAGTGCCTTTTTATATTACTTCCCCCCCCACCCCCCAAGAGGCCTAAAAAGCTTCAGCTACAGGTATTTTAAATTCTCAGAGCTGGCAGAACCTAAGTGCACATAGTAGGTGTTCTGTGTTGAGCTGAAGACAACTTTAGAGGAGCTACAAATTAACGTAATTTAACACAAGCTAATGTACGTGGCTAATTCACACCCCTCCAGACACTAGCTCACATTTCTCTACATTAAGCTTTTCGGGATAAAATGTTGCAATATGTCACTTCTACAGCTGTTTTCACACTGTATTTGCAACTGCAAAAGTAAAACTAGCTTTTCAGTCAAACACATTCAACTTTCTATCTTCCAGTGACAGTACAGCCTTATGAATAGCTTTCATATTTTAATGATTTTTTCTTTCCCCAAATCAGAAATTTTAGTTAACTTTACATGACCATCAATTTACGTCAAGTTCAGCTGATCAACAAATACTCAATAACTATTTTGCTATATGTAGCTGACTGTGCAAACCTTTACCATACAGTTCCTTATCCATTTTAAAGCATTCTGCACTACATTACTGCTGAAGCCATTTTCACTTATTTACATGATATCCCAGTGACATCCAATGACAACAGCTCAAGTGGATGTAACATTTCACTAAATCTAGATAGTAAGGATTTAGTAGCAAGGTATAGCCTTGCTACTAAATAATGCAGTCTAGCAATCTATTACTCTCATGGAAACACTTGAGTTAAAGCTGTTGAAAACCACTTAACTGATAAAAGTTACTAGATGCTCATCTTTGTTTTATATATTATTCAGCTTTCAGTCAGCATTCTCTCTGTCCAAATTTTGCTGAAAAGATAAAATGCCAAAATATCACAAATCCATAATTAATCCTATTACAGTAATATTATATCAAGGACTTTTCACTCTTACAGGCTGGTTCAGAATATGACTTTCTTACCTTCACACGCACAATACAGTTGGGGTTTAATCTGTAGAACCCAATCCTATTCCATATGTGCCATTTCACTCAAGTTTTTCCAATGATTCATGGTTTTTCCCACAGTTCAAATATATTAGCAAGCACAGTCAAAACCAAAAATTCCTACCTGAGGCTGTGGATAACAACTTATCTTCTTCAGATTTTGTGCTTAATTAGCTATTTAGAATATTTGTTTCAGTCCCATGATTCTCACAACTAAAATCTTGAGATAGGTAGGTAGTTAGGTAGGTAGCTAGATAGACAGATAGATATATGGATCACTGCATCAGAACCAAAATTACATATGTATGTACAAATAAAAATATTTGGAAAACTTAGATAGCTAACCAACAGAGGGGGAAAAAAAAAAAAAAAAAAAGAGGAGACTAGAAATTCAGAAGGGAAATAATAATCCTTAAATGAAGACTTCTGCCCTGGTTGTTACTCTGACCTAGGATCAGAGGAAGAATATTGCTTAAGCTTATCTTCACATGAAAATAGCTATGCATATTATAACTTTTATCTGAGTTAAATTAATATAATTTAACTGCTGCAAATAGTTTGGGGATATTTATTTCAATTTATTTTGCATAAGTTGATTAGGACAGGCCTTGAAGTATGTTTTGCACACATACACTCTACATATATTGTTGGCCAAAATGAGACTTACTGACTACATATTGCTAGAATTCACATTTCTGTTTCATTTTAACTAGTGGAGGCTAATATATTTGGTAGGAAAAATATGGGAAGATTTTTGAACCACTGCTACCGGAAAAGTAAAAAAAAAATGTTATAAAGAAAATACGCAAGTAAAACTGAGCAGAAAAGCCTATACATTTCATTGTCCAAGCTTAATAAAAGGAAAGGAAAGTGAAACACAGGCTCAGGTTAAACCTCAATTTCTCCAAATCTAAAACAAAAACCCCAGCCTTTAGCTTATGGTGCTAGGTGTCACCCCACATCTTTAAGAGAGAAACACAGCCAGATCACATATACACGCGAACATCAAATTCATGAACACTTCTATAGTTCTCCCTCTTAATGTTTTACCTTTTAGGTTTAACCTTCTGCATGAGCTAACGAAGCATGATGAGTGAAGCTTTTCTGCATCTATTAATTGCTCTTAATCATTAATAATCCAAGATAGTTGGCACTGGAGTTTGGGGGTGAGGGGAGCAGGGGTGTTGGCACCAATTTTTTCTAGTATACATGTTCAGGCCCAAGCATAACTTACCATCTTAACCACTAGAATTCTCAAATTTCTTGCAGAAATGTTTCTTTTCAGGACTTCTGTCAAAAACAGTATGGTAGCTATCTTGCATTCCCTAAACTGCTGATACTATCCTGGAACTGGCCACGAGGTAGGTGCAAAACTTTTCACGATCCAAGCAGAAATTAAATTAATAATTTAATGTTGTAGATTCAACCCAGTTGCCAAGGAATCCACAAAGCCTTGAATTGGTTTACACTGGGATCAGGAGCAGCAGCATTACCAATTGAAAAACAGCGAAAGGCCATCAAACATTGTTTAATATAGTAAAAAAAATAAAAACATAATAAAGGAAAATACCTGTTAAACCAAAAAACAAACACTACCACAGTTTCAAACAGATAGTCAATAAAAAAAAACTTTTGAGTAACTGAAAGAAACAATCTTGAAATTCAAGTGGTTTTGTTATGTCCAACATTAAGATTCCAAAACACTCTCCTTATGACATTGCAATGCCTGATTCCAATTGCAATACAGAAAGCAGGATCAAAATTATGCAAGTCACACAACCACAACTGGCTACAACACAAGCCTTCTCAGTATTCAACTGTTCTTGTCATATAAATCAATACACAATGCAAACAAATTCTTACCCATCCCATTACATGTCATATCAAGGAAACATTCCCACCTTATAAAAACAAAAGGATGAGGTTTTGGTGTTGTTTTTTTTTAAAGGAACCTTTGCTCTCCATAACAGCTATAAAAACAGTAACTAGAATGAGATTTAAGAGAAACAGAAGAACGACTGTAAGTACAGCTGTTGTACAATGAACACATTATTCCTAGAAACAAACCAACGAACACATCAAGTGAAATAAGTTGATGAGATCTGACACAGACAAAGATACGGTTGCCCATATGACTCATTGTACCATGGAAAGTTTCAAACTGATATAACAAGGAATGATAAGACCTCTGCATGTTAACAAGGACAGGCTACTAGATATTAGACATTAGCTACATTACAAATTGTTTCACAAGAGTTTTCAATTTCAAAATTTTCTTCTTGGAAACAAAATATCTGATTATATTTATCTTTTTACCTCCAGTTTCTTAAATTTCAAATGTGACATCAATTTAGAACTGTGTATGCATGCTAATGTTGTGGGAAATAAAGTGAGATTTGCCTTTTATATTATTTTTTTTTTCTTTCAAATGAAGCTCAGTTGAGATCATAGCTGCTTTTTTAGGTCTCAACATCTTCAGCTATATTCTGGATCTTAATGGATCTCCTGATCATTGCTGTCAGTCTACAAGAGTCACATAATCCTCAATCTTCTGTTTCAGACATTTAAATGTTTGATTTTACCATAGCTGTAATTCAAGAGCTGCTCCTGGCAGCTTAACTTAGCAACAGATTTGTTCACAAGTGCCCTGAAAGTCTTCAGCATGTAATGCTTCACAAAGGTTCTGCCCATCAAGTACCTATTTAGTGAACCACATTTCTGGATGGCGCACTCAACATACACTTACTCAAATGAGTGGTTGAGAGTCCTCTATCTATTGCGTTTAGTACAAATCTATAAAACTAAATCCACGCTTACTTAGCATTCCTGGAGAGAAAGTCTTTCCAGAATCATGATTTTCATTTTACAACTTAACATTGTTATTTGGGGAGGAGGCAGGGGAGCAGACTAATATAGACTAGTAAGAATCATGCTATCTATTCAACTTCAATATTTTATTCATGGATGGCAATATATCACACTGAATGCAGAAGTGAATATGACAAATGACATTTTTCTTCCCCAAACTGGACAGAAAGGTAAATAGCTTTAAAATTCTCTTCTTCATAGCTTTTAAAAACATGCTTTTAATGATGGATCATTTGGGTTGTGCTTATGAGAAACATAGCTCATATAAAATATGACCTTCAGAATCATAGTAATGAAAATTAGATTTCAATAACTACTTTAATGAATTTTTTACAAATAAAATAAATGTCCGATATCTTTGATCACAGGGTATGAATCTGAAACTTTGATATCAGCACAAAAAACCTCATCAGTTCTCAAAGAGTTTAGACATTAAAGAAAGAAAATCAAAACAGCTTTGTATCCAAATCCATAGAAATTTGTAACTAAGTTCTATGCATGAGATCCAGCTCAAGCTGGAAGCATTCATGCTATCATAATTGCAGAAAAAAAAAATCAGAAATTTCTAGACTGCAGCAGAAAGTGATTATGTCTTAGGCAGTCTTTAAAGACTAACTGAAAGATTTCTATGTATTAAACCCACTAGACTTTTTTTTTTTTTATGTCCTACCATTTTTCAAGGATGAACAAACCTACTGCTATTTTTATAAACCTTTTTTCAATCTTGCTTGCACATTTTTGCCTCTTTAGCATTCCCTTTAGCAAACAAACACAGCTTTCATTGAGTTAAGTGAGAATGAAAATTACTGACTCAGTAGTGAACAGTATAAACACCGTCTGCTTCTTCTGAAAAGTACAGTTCATCTTCACAAGTATCTGCACCTTCCATGCACTTGCTTTCACAAAACAACTGAATTTTTTGAATGGAGATATAGAACAGGGGGAAAAAGTAATGGTCACTCATATTTTTATTTGGATGTCTTAGTAGGCATTTCACTTTTCCAGTGAAGAAAAAAAATCTGACAATCTGAGGCACATACGTATGACTGTCTATCAGCAGGAAAGCCAAATACTGTCTTCAGTTGTGATATATTCCTTTATCAGACTGCAGTTTAAGAGCAAGGAAAAGGAGAACCAATACATCTGTCTACAACGTCATAACTAGCCGTTAGCTACTGAATAGCAGTTCCCAGAAAGAGAGCTACAAATTATTCTCATTGCTTTTCTATCTATATTAGTACCCTTTGCATTGCACAGCATTCTTTTTAACAACTATTTTCTACAGTACAACCCTTTATCCCTAGAGTTGTAGTCCTGAAAGCTTCTCTTCCATACTGATTTGAAGGTTAGCCCATTCAACTGTCTGCTTCAATGCAGACCTTTTTCTTTCAACAGTGTTTGTTCTAAAGTCATTCTTTATTAGCTTTTTGTGCTGCATCCAGACACTAGAGATCATCTTCTTCTGTCTTCCAGAGACAATCTATGTCCTTTCTCTTAAGAGCGAACTTTTCCATCTCTTTCCACAGGAAATCCAATATAATTTCATAGAAAACAATAACTAGAAAAAGAATACAAACAAAGAAATTTCAAATAAACAACTCCATCCCCCACCAAGGCTTTTTACTAGATTTTAAATCTCCCTGAATTTACCTCAGCAGCTCCAGACTCAAGATGGGACTCCAATTCTTCTTCTTTTTTTTCAGTGGTCCTTAAGAAATACTTTGTTGAAGTGGCTTTGCTCATTCTCTATTTATTAGGAGATGCTTTCTGCAATAAGTATTTTAGAAAGATATTTACATACATAAATATTCTAGGGTTCATTTGTCTTCCAAGCATCCTGAAAGTAAAACATGCTCAGCATTTCTTCACTTTAGGCTTTTGTAATGCTCTTTTAGATTTCATTACAGAATTTTCTCTAAGATTTCCCAGTAAAAAAAGCCATATCACTATGCTAATAAAAGGAGCAACCAAGAAATACAACTTGAAGACAGATTTCAAGCTTTGACTGCTTGAAAATGGTAACTTTGACATTATGCAAAGGGCTTCAGAGAGCTCTCCAAGAAGAGGTATTCTGACAAAAGAAAGCTGCAGAGTTGTGGCCTTGCATGCAATTACATTTTTAATATTTGCCTTCTACCAATTATTACTTGCAAGGTTAACAGTCTGGCCAGGGGAACCGGAGAAGGTCTGATGGGTAGTGGGGGCACTACATATAAGGAAACATACTTTAATACCACACTGCAGCCTTGACATCCAGTGAAGCACTATTACGAAGAAGCCACCCACTGCATGAGGTGAAGCAAGAGTCCACACAGCAACCCCTTGTCCCCAGGAACCCACCACATCCTTCCCAGGATCTCTGCCACAGGCATGTTCTTCCCTCAACACCTGGAGTTCTGTTGTTCCATTTTTCTGGGTCTTTAACTGTCCCCCTTCTTCTTTTCTCTGTCTTGCAAGAGTCACAGGCTCCTGGGATACTTCCTTCAGACCTCCCTCCTAGAAGCACTACTTCTCCTTTGACTTCCTCTTTGTTTTCTTAATTTACAGTTTTCTTGTTCTTACCCTTCACCTGTCCTTATGCTCCCTTCTCACCGCCTTCTTCCACTGCATTCAACGTCCTCAGAAACTTAGCTCCTCCTAAAAATGTATAAACTTTCATTACATCAAAACCTATCACAGACAGTAACACCAATCAGGGACTCACAGTCCAAGATAGTCCCATTTTATTCCACTGCTCCTCAGGTATCTGGCACTTCCACATCCCTTATGCCTCCTGATTTGTGTGTATATATGGATAACTTCCCTTGTCTGCCTGTTATCAAGAGAGATGACAAGGTAAAATGCAAATAGCAATCTCCATTTCGACGAAAGAGAGAAGGATGCTTCAACTGGCAAAAAAGTAGAGATAAAGCACTATCTAATTCTGACTTCATAAGTTCGGATTGTTTGATGTCCAGCTAATACTGAAACCTGCTTAAGATTTTCCTGCACATCCACTGGCAGGGCTGAAGAATGGCCATGCTTTGAGAGAAGATGTAGCAGTTTATGGTGAAACATCATTATCAGAGATAAAAATCTGCAGAGTATTCCACAGGGTGATGTATTTTACCTCCGAGGAGACATAGTGTGCTGTAATTATTTTGTTAGAAGCAAGTATGCACCTTTGTACAGCAATTGGAGATGATTAATAAAAAGATAACTCTGAAATTTTTCAAGTTCTGTTCTTCCATGACAGTTTTGAGTGTCTGCATTACACCCCTTCTTTTTAAAAGAACGTTCCTTAATCCTTTGAATAGTTCTTACTATTGTGCTTATTACATATTGAGATTGAATTCTCCTAATTGTCTGCAGTGAAGTTCGAAAGGATTTGTTGCTATAGCAATACTTTGTGTTGATTCAGAAATTAATGGTAAAAGAAGTGGCAATTAGTACTATTAATTTTTACTAAAGAAACATGAGAGCACACTAAAAGGCTACTGGCCAAAAAACCCAGTATGGTTTTGCCTAGGTGACCAATATACAGCTTGCAGCTATAAACCCAAGCCTTTCATGTAATCAAATTCTATACACATAATGCATATTTCATGCTTCAGTATATGCAGCATGAATCTTGCTGCCTTAATACCCCGAGATGGACCCAGCCTCTGTTGTGTTTCAGAAAGTCCCACGAGAGCACAGGGATGTGTCTACTTTCATATATAACTGCACCTTGTGGAACAAGCTCCTTGACATTAGTAAAAGGAAGGGGAATTAAATACTTTCCAGATTTGACACTGTTCTTTCAGTGTTTTGCAGAGACCTTTCTTTTGCATTTTTAGTGAATGCAAATATGTTGCTTCAAGATAATGACCTGCTTGCTCTCATTCCCAAGCAATAGCCATGAAGCCAGTAAGTATTTTCCAGGTCATACGAAAGCAAAAGAAGTCATTAATATTCTACACTAAGACTGCTATTATGTCACCAAATTATTTGGTTTTGTTGCAGCCCAATACCTTCTGTAAGGTATTTAAGGTTTTAGAGAGAATTGTCATTGTTTTTTTAGCCTTGACTTGCTATTTCAATCCTATAAAGAACAGTGTGGCTCTACATAACTGATTATAATGCAAGTGAAGGAAGTGAAATGCCTTGCTTCTTCAGTATGTATTTAGTAAGATTTTTTTTTTCTTTAAGTATGATTTGACAGCCTTAATAATGTATTTTCTGCTGCTAGAAACACACTTAATTACTGAACTCAATAAATTTGCTTATTTCATAATGAAATGATGGAGTTGTAGGCTAGTGGCAGATTGCCCCTCAGAGCTATTTTATAAATCCTCATGGATGATATATAGCATTTTTTTTTCCTTCAAAACTGTTAGGGTTATTTCCTTTAGATTGTACAGATGACACCTAAGACCTTCCTGCAGTAATGCTGGGAAGATTTCTTGAAAACCACTAATCCTAGATGCTGCAGAAGCTTTCTCCTGGTTAGGAAAGGAGGCTGCAGGACAATGCATGTTGTCACAACTCTGTAGACTTGACCCAGAAAGAGGTCCCTTTACATCTCACATGGAGCTCTAAGGCCCATGACAAGCCATCGGCATCTGGCTCCAGCACACCTAATGCTGTCAAGTAAGGTAGTAATGGACAGAATGGTACTCCTGAACACAGCTAGAAGTAAGCAGGCAAACAACATTGCACAAAATATCTTGCCAGCCACAGGCATCGAGATTAGAACATTTTCTTTATCAGAAGTGAGGAACATCAGCAGAGACATGTCACAAATTCCAAGCATGGGGTTTTTTTTAATCTCATCTCCCCCCAAATTTCTCAATCCTCTATGAATTTATAAATAAGAGAGAAACCTCTGACTTTTTATATTGTCACAATTAATCTTTTTCTATGGGGATATACTGGGAATGCAGAAAGACAAATTACCATCTACACACAGTGAGAGATTATCCTTACAGGTCATCACACTGCCTTCTCATTTAGAGGTGGAAAGAAAAAAGAAATCAGAAATGCTCTTTATAGAGCACAATTACATCAACTGTTGAATGCAACTGGACAATCCTGATTTCCCCAGTCACATTCACTGCCTTGACAAGAACTTGCTACAAACTAGCAGAGCGGCCACAACCTCCTAGAGGTCAATACCGGGCAAGAAGCTCACAACAGAGACCAGGCAAATGGTCAGATGGTTGGTCTGCGTGGAGCTCTGTGATACTCTGCCTACACTGCTGCATTGCATGTGGCTAAATTAACAAGCCCCTCAATTTGCTTGCAGAAAAGTTTTATAAATTAAACAGTCAGGGTTTCCTTTAGAAGAAAAGCACAGAAAACAGAGGAGGAAAGGTAATGGCATTGACAAGTGGCTGCATTTTTGAATCATACCCAGGAAAACATTTTCCCATAATCCATACTGTAGCTGTATTATTAAATATTTCTCTGTAACTTTCTCCATCAAGATTAATTTACAGAAGTATCAAACTGCCTCTAGCTCTCATTTCAGCAACTAAATATTTATCACTTGTAATGTAAATTACATCTTTTGGTTTTGTTTCTCCAAATTTTTTTCCAATCATAGAAAGGACCTTGCCTTCAGTTTGCAAACACTTAATGAAGAAATCCACTTAAGCCTACCTTCCTTTACACTAACTGATGCCTCCACCATGAAACCACATACTCAGAATAGGTGAGGGGGTTAATCTTCCATCGTCTCCTATTTTTACACACGGTAATTTCAACAATTTATAATCAGGAGAATGGCTTTTCCTTGCCCTCACTGAATTTCCTAGCCAGGCTTTCACGCAGGAGGTGATGTTCCGATGGCATTCAACCAAGCCCCAAGGAGCAGAAAGTGTTGCAGCATGCTCTTACCCTCCAAAAACAAAAATAAGACATAAACCACTCCTGACCATGAAGCCCCCATCTACATATGGCACGCCAGGCTTATACTAAATTCATTTATTCTGTTTTGCACCCCAACACCATCAGGAGTGTACCCCAGCATATATTGTACAACACTCTTGGATGGACTGAGAGGCACAGGTTGTGTGTCTAGAGGTGTAACTGACAGACACGCTCCCAGCATCTCTAACTGACAGTTTCACACACTACAGCTGCCATGCAGTCTAGCAGAAATGATGTTCTTCTACTGAAGAAAGACACGGAATGAGGATGTATGAATTTGCAAACCAGACTAGTTCTGGTGTTACTAGGCTCTTTCTTTTCACTCCAAGCTTACAGATCCATTTAAACATCTGTTACATATTCACAAAGTAAGGTACTTAAAAATAGCTGAGGATACTGATAGAGATGGCATTGCATATCCTCCCCCACATATTCTTATCCATACTGCTCCTTATTTTAAAACCTAACTATATGTCTTCATTAAATGAAAAGCTGCCACTACAGTAAGGGACACTAACAATATTAGTAAACTGTTCTGTCATACTGTGTACTAAACTCGGCAACCATGCATTTGCATGGACTGTCCAGGGCTTTCATTGCCTTCAAATACCTCCCAGATACTTTGTCCATGCTCAGAGGACCACACCTTCTCCGAGTACAACCTCTTCCTAATGGCAAACAAGCCATAATATGATAATAGCCGAAATTAAATAAGGTGATCCAGATCACTTTGAACTTTCTTCTAGTGTCAAGCTCCTTTTGCATCCCATCCCCTTTGAGTCACATAACACTGCGTAAGCACAGTAGTTGTCGGCACAAAGCATGCATTTAGGCTTTCCGCCTGCAGAAAGACTGAAATCAAGACTGATGGAGGAAGGAAGGTTTGAACATAAGAACCATGATGTTGTAGTATTTACGCATAAAAAAAAATTCAGCCTTAGTCATCACAAGATTTTTCTTTAGCATTTCAGGATTTAGTGCTATGAATGTTTTCAGGATCAAGACTAAAATCCAAATACTAGTGCCAGGAAGGGAGGTTGGATAGCTTTAAAGCAGCAACTATAGCTTTAGAATGAAAAGCGACCTAAGTGTGACAATTCTTTAAACCAGCTTACAAATTAACCAAGCATTTTAATCCTTAACACTAATACCTAGAACCGTAATTTAAGACACCATTGAGCACTGTGTTTGTGATATTTCATACGGTCACGGTTGGTTTTCATCATGAAAACCTACTTCTGAGACTACTACTTTAAAATACATTGATAAGTTGTTGGATAGAAACTATATTACTATGAGTAAGAGAAACTTTAAATTTCTTTCAGTAACAGAAAAATAGATTGCACTTGACAATATACAGCTACACGATATAAGGTATGCAATCAGCTCCCTCCAGAAAGTTACTATTCATCTACTTTAAAGTGACATGAATTTGCACCTCACAACAGTTTCTGTAATAAATTAGGTTCTGTTTCTTTTGAATGAGATGTGAAAGGATATAAAACTGAATTTCTGGGTTTGGTGGCAGAGCGCAGCTGGAAGAAGAAAAGAAGAAAACTTGCAACCTGTTTTGATATAGCTGGCAGTAAGTCAGATGAATTTCATACTGGATTATCCCTGGAGCATTTCATTGCTTTATTACTAAAATCCAGCAAAACTGCTATATCCAAAATAGTCCAAGAGAACAGGTTTCAGTGTTTCAGTTCAAGTAAACTGATTCTTCTTCCCTAAAGCTGAAGTTACGCTGTTAACATGCACACGGTACCGAACTAAAACCACATTACTTCAAATGAGATTCGGCACTAGAAAATGTAATCTTCATATTGCTCTACAGGGCAATTACATACACGTAAAAGCTTCTGATAATAACAGAACTCTTAAAAAATAAAGGCAAATTTAAAAAACAAAACAAAACAAAACCACATTCAAAACATGTAAACTTTTTAGGACACACAACATCGGAAAACCCTGCAATACTTCTTCCATGCCACGAAGAACTGCTGCTGTATGAGTGACCAGCTTGCTTCCATGCTGAGGCACGTTTCTGAAAGCCACCAAACCGGGCTTCCATTCCGGAAAAAGCAGCATTACCTACTGCAGTCCTGGTCCAACACCAGTAAGCAAACCAAACACTGCCAGATTAAATATACAGAAGCAGACATAATAAAATCAATATATCATTCACTGACTTTGAGGTGTATAGGTATGTAAATAAAAAAAAAAAGTATGAACATTTCAGTCAGTGCAGGATGTAAACACAGCAAAATATATTGCTTGGGCAAAAACATCCTCAGGACATATCCTGGGTTTTGTTTGCCTTTTTTTTTTT
>VXBL01006440.1:539971-552934 GCA_013400195.1 Aramus guarauna | reverse complement strand
GGCCCCTGCCTCGGGGTGCAGGAGGTGAAAAGAGAGGTTTGCCGAAACCATCCCTTGCCCTTGCAAAGTGCCTGCGAAGTAGAAATGACTCACAGAAAATGAGATTATGTGGGGAAGTCTTCCATTAGTCTGCGATGGTTTCTTCTCCTTTTTCTTTTTTTTTTTAATTGGTATCTATTGGTTTTAATTGAGACATATGAGCAGTTATTGCTTGAAGATTGTGATCCTGCTTGTGGAAAGTAAATAATTCTCCATTGCATATTAAATATGGCTCTTAATTGAGCATATAACATCAACCAAGTCACATATCAGCATATAGCTCCGCAATATATATTAATGTGGTACTGATTCATTTCTAGCAATCTTTCAAAAGACCTGCTTAAAATATTCTCCCCTTTCAGCTAATCAGAGCGTGCTAGAAACTTGCAGAAAGCAAAATAATGTATTAATGTATGCTTATGCACAATTAAAACATGTTGAACCAGAAGAACATAGGCAATCCTTCACATTTTAAAAGATCCTGTAAATGTACGTGATAAATTATTACAGCAAACTGAGGTGTCTCACACTTCCGCATTTCTTCTGTCATAAAAGATGAATAAATTTAACTTGAAATCCTTCAACACAAAGAAAGTTCAGAATTTAGCACTTGTTTGTGCAGCCTGCATTGCTTGCCATGAAGTTGCTATGGTGTATGGGAGCAGGGTGTGTTCTGTTTGCCTGCTAGTGTGTTTCTTGGTTACGTGTAAGACAAAAGTTTACAAACTGGTGCTCTAGAAAACATAAATAAAACAGCAGTATATACTTCGGGGGGTTCTAATGCTGTATTAAATTTAGAAATAATATTATTTCAATTATCCACTACCTTCAGAAAGAAATTTTATAAACCTGGGGTCCGTCTCACACCTTGCCCGTTCAGTGCAGAAGGATTACCTGCTTGTTAGAGATCCTTCCTCCGTTACTAAAGTGCCCCCGGCCCTGGGTGGCAGGAGTCGTCTTCGCCCTTCGCGCTGCTCCAACGCCAGCCACGTGCCACAGCCGCCGGTGCGCGGGGCTGTGTCCTACACCCTGATGCCAGGGTCTTCACAGAACGCGCCGTACGATCCTTAGTGACAAGTAGTCATGACCAGAGCCTGTGAAAGAGCATATAAAATTTTGGATACTGAATTTTCAACACTTAAAAAATAAATTAGGAACCTGCTGTTTTCCAATGATTTCAATGAGTAATTCGTAACGCCCTAAAAATACCCGTGGGACAAAAAAGCGAAACCAAAAAATCTTACACATAAAAAATCAAGACTTTTTGGTGTGCAAAGATTCCTTTGTTCTTGAGCTCTGCATACGTTTGCTTTACTACCCATCTATGCTTTTCCGTTTACCTTGCATCTAAAAATAGCATCAGAAATAACACTATACCCTGTAAGACTAGGCTGGGGTTGCAGAGCAGCTGGGAGCCCCCGTGACTGTGTCCTCTCAGGTGACCCTTCAGGGTGTGGGTTGTCCTTGGAGTTTCTGCGCCTTGGCTGCTGAGGGCTCAGCACCCCTGCGTGTCGGAGATGAGCGCACAGGATGCACCCCTGTTTTTTAAGGTTATATTGGAAATAGTGTATTTCTTTTTATGCTATTGAAGCTGTAGCTGAAAAAATTCCTAGATCATTTGACCATCTTTTCCCCTTTGTTACATTTGCTTAAGGGCTTCCCAGTTGCAAACACACAAAATATAGCTAAAATGATCTCAGGTTGAGGTGCATAATATATTAACACATTGAGCATTCATATGGAGGCGTGGGGAGGAAATCCCAAATGGTAAAGCACTGTATGATTAGATCAGGGTCAAAAAGAACATAGCTTTGTATCTACCGTAACCTCATTAATTTCTGAGGTTGTGGCAAAAATCATCCATGTATATAATGCAGAATGTATTTTAGAAAATACGGGTTTTAAGATTCAAAGCAAGCTGAGATCACCTTGGCTTTGAATTTGCCTTGCTTTAAGACACATATCAATACTTTATAAATCAGGGCCCAGTTGCCTTGTGCAGTTGTGTAACATAAATATATTTAACCTTGAGTCATGCAAAATGAGCCTTTAAAGGAAGCGTATACGCATTAAAATCAATGATCCTAGAAAACACATATTGGATAATGTCTTGTATAAAGAAGTAAGTGTCAAGACAGTCAAGGAACTGTTTAGGGAAGCCTAAGGTAGGCGAATAAATTTTGCAGTGACACTGCTAAATAATACCCTTTATGAAAAAATATCCATTGACTTTAACAAGATCTTTGGCTGAGCAGAGACCAGAGGTTCAAACCTGCATAGCACAGCTCCTGGGTATAATACAGGTCTTTACAATATGTTCTTAAGAAGGGACAGAGGTGAAGATTAATTAGAAGACTGTTGTTTTGGGGTTTTAACTAGGAAATATTACTTTATCATCTTTCATGAGGTATCTATGGGAATTAGAAACAAATCTGACGTCAAAAGTTGCACGTCTTAACGTCTTGACTTATTTCTCCTCTCACTGAACAGCATAGAACTTAACTGCCATGTGGGATGCCCTGGAGGATCAAGACCAAGTCACCAGGAACATGCCAGCCCTCACAGAGAGCAGCACTGCAAGAAAGGTGGGGACGGACAAGTGAGCACCATGTGGCTGGACAACTGGACAAGCTGATGCACAACACGCACTTTTTGTTACACATTGAGGACCACTGAATTTGCAGCCTCATCTTTGTTGATACCGATTCTGCATCCTTGGCCTCCTGCACTTTCCATGCACATGTGCATGCCCCTGCTATTCCCAGAGTCTGTGTAGTCATCTTCTGGATGCTCTGTGGTTATGTATTTGCAGGTAAGATCCAAAGAACCTCATTAGGAAATCAACTCCATTATCTCTGTTGAGCACTCCTTGAAGTTATCCTTGAAGGACCTTCCTGGCGACACCACTTCCTCATCTGTGGTGTCATTCATCACATGGAATAAGTAATCACATAGTTTCATTCAGAAGTTCAAATGATTATCTTTTACTTTTTGCTCCCTCCCATTTTGCTCCTCTGGAACAGCAGAACCTCATGTCTGTAATAGTTAGGAACTTCTAATTTTAAGCCTCAATTTATTTCTGAATACTTTATACCCATTTGTCTTTCCTGACAATACTGACCTTGACTTGAGCTAGCTCACCATTCTCCTGTGGTTTAAGATCTTTATAAAGCCCCCTCTATAATTTTGCGAGGCTAAGCCTGTGCTTTCCTAGTCTTGTTTTGTTACATGGGTCCTCCCTGCTCTCTTCTGCTTATCCAAGCTGCATTTGTGTATCATCTTTATTTTTGAGTTGAGTTTTCTTCAATATGGGTGAAATTATATACCATTTTTAGATGAGGTACTAAATACGACCAGTTAGAAAGAGCTCGGAAGTGGTGAGAGTGCTCTGGACTGTAACCTGGTGTTTCTTGCTGTTTTCACCACTCCATCACATTGCTGGCTGATAGTTACCCTCTGGCCAGGTAGTACAGACAAGTTTTTCTTTTGCTTCTTCTGTTTCTAGGTGATAACCCTCCAGCTCATGGCAGAAATTCCTGTATTTAGCTCCTCCATGCATTATCTTCTTTTGCTTCTCTGTATTTCTCACATTATGCCTTACTGTGACCTTACGGTCACTCCATGTTTTTCATCCGATCACCAGATACTTGTCAGTCAGCATTGGCAGCGCCTCTGGACATCATCTCACCAACAGCCTCAGCTGGCAGATCCCTCCCTTTGGCCAAGGCTGAGCAACTGCTGCTCCCTGAGGAATTTCACCAGCAATATCCATCTAGCCTGATGGTTTGTCAGCACAACACACCTCATTGTCTCCCTTTTGGCCCGTGCCTTACTGTATTGACATTCTTGTTCTAATCCTCATCCTCTTCAGCTTAACTAACAATTCCCCATGTGTCACTGTGCCAAAAGCTTTACTGAGCTCCAAATAGATCAAGTCTGCAGAATTACCCTTGTCAAGAAAATTATTTATCTTGTCTAAAAAAAAGGGATCAAGTTACTCTGGCACAATCTACGCATGCTGCATTTTATGTGATTTTCCATCATGTAAATCGGTGCAAACCATACACCACTCCATAAGGTCAGGTGATCCTTGTAGTGCAAGCAAAATCAAAGCCATGTTAATGGCTGATGATCAAGGTCATCACTAACACCAACCTCTAAGCACATCTGAGAAAACAAGATACAATTTGTGCAATTTTCTATGGTTTAAGACATCTAAAGAATATGGTTTCATTCATGTTTCATAACAGTTTCAGAGAATGTCCAACAAGGATTGCAGTGGTTCACAGTTTTCCAAATCGATAGATTATTTCAAACATCATTGAATATAACATCTGGCAGTTTATTTGTAAGAAAAACAAATACAAGCAGAAAAGTGTGTTCAAATGGAGCCTTGTCTACATAAAACTGGTCTAGTCAACTGAAATTCAAGTTTCTGGCCTGTTATTTGGTAACATAATAATTTCATTTTTATAACACTTTGATTTCATGTAATGGGGAACACTTCCAAAACAATTAATTCATCCTTTCAATACCTTTGTAAGCTTAATATCATTATTCCCAAATTTTGAAATGAATGCAATAGTAATAGCAGATCTAACAACGAGGTAAGTAGAAAATAAGTTCTCATTCTTAATGTAATACAACAAAAACATATATACAATGCCTTCCTCCTCCAGCACCTGTTAATGCCCAGCAGAAGTACAAATTCAGTGTACACTCCCTGTAGCAGCAGCTCTTCCCTTTTAAAACTAGATTTTCCATAGCTCATTTTCAGTGCTATGATTTCCCATATTCTTTTACCTTGCTTGTTTTTAGCTTCCACCTCTTTCTGTGCTGAGGGAACAGACTCCTAAGGATACCACAGCTCAGCTTGAGCAAGACGCGCTGCACAGGACAGGTGAAGGGAAACTGCAAGAGGAGAGACCTCAGGGGCTTGAAGGAGTGGTTGGGCTGCAGAGAGGGAAGGGTGGAAATCTGTGGCAGCCCACGGGCCCCTTGCCCACACAGAGGGACTCACAAGAGTTGCTGTTCTCAGCCAGGCTATGTAATGATAAGGTAACCAGCATAGGGGCTAGATCTGCATGGAGTCCAACACCTTCATGTCAGGATCCAGTGTTTCCTTTCCATTTTTATGTGGTTTTTTTCTCCTCTACTTTCTATTTTCCATGACAGCTTTACACTACTCCTCATTCCTTGAACTACAGAAATTCTGCCAAGTGAACTTTTTTCTCATAATGAGACCCATATCCCCACAGAGACCTTAGTTCTTGTCCTTAATGGTTGTTCAGAGTCAAAAAAAGAGACATGGAAAAAGAAGCAGAGGGAAGAGGAGGATTGTACAGTCTTTCTCAAGAAAGGTGTTCTGTCTTTTTACACACCAACTAGAAGCATTTGCAGTTATTGTGAAGGAAGGTTTTGCAATGTTTTGGTAGATACACTTTTCAAGGGGCCAAATTTCCGTATTCTCTCAAGGAATAGGATCCAAAATGTCTTCAGTACATATAAATATTTTAAGTGAGGTGGAGAAAATAAAAATATTTTTATATTTTATATTTGCCTTGAAGACAAAATTAAATTTATTAATTACTAGCAGCCCTGAGAATTATTTTAACTTCTAGGCAACTTTTTAGACTTATGAAAAGATATAGTAGGGGATATATCAACCCCCTTAGACTGCACAGAACAATGAAGCACACAAAATAAAGAAGACAAGTTTAATGAGGTAGGAAGACTCTCAGTGCAAATGCAAAAATGCACAAAGTAGATCAGAATTGGAGTCTCAAATCATCTCCTGTTGCAAAGTGAGCGTACAGAGGCTACTTAGAAAATAAATGATGCACTCAAAGCTGACAGAGGCATGCTGTTCCCAAGCAAAACAACTCTTTTTAGCATGTAGTCCCATCAATGCACTTCTCTGTTGGTCAGACTATAAAAGGTACAGATCTGATGCATCTTTATGCAGTTGCAGCATGCTTAAACATTTCTAGTTACTGCAGATCGAGAGCTATTTAATCCTACCACAGAATTAAAAAATACAGTTGAAAAAACAGAATGTCACTGTAGTAAAAGACAGATCAGTAGCTCTGTTATGACTCAGTAGCTAACGATAAATTATTTAAACCACTTGTGCTCAAGAATGACCTTTCAGCCATCGTAAGACAAGAAAAATATTTTCCTTTTTTAACCTCCACAATTCAAATCACACTCCTTCCTTCAAAATCAGGTGACCAAGACGTGGGAACTTGATCATTAATCTCAGACTTTGAAGTACTGAAGCGCCATCAATCAGATGTAGATGGTGACACAGTAATGGAGAAGTTGGGAGAGGGTTGGCTGGGCAGAAATCAGAAGCAGATCATGTTGTTCGGCATAAATTTCTAAGTGTTTATGACCAAATACTTTAAACTGATCAAAATATTTCAGATTATTCAGGTTGGTAAGGTTCAGGTCTCGAAGCACATATTTTAATTGATTCTAAGTTGTACAAATAAGCACTAAGTAAGTACTATTCCAGTGCATTGTATGAACATCCAATGCACACCAGAAATGCGTAGGCTAGGCTCCGTTACCTCAGAGTATCTAGACAGGCGCATGCCTTTAAAATCTGTTTAACGTACTTCAAATGCTTTTAAGAACAGGTCATGCACTTGTAAGATGTGTCAAACTATACGTTTAGGACTCTACCTCTTGTGCCAGGTGTCGGTGGCGAGGTGCTGGCAGGGGAGCTGCAGGGCGGCCTCTGTGAGGAGAGGCCGGGGCTGCCCTGAGCCGCACACAGCCGGATCCAGCCGGCTCCCGCGGCCTCGCCGCAGGGCACCATGCTGGTGGTTCTCAGGGACAGAGTGTTTCAGAAAGCACAAAACACTTTAAATTTTGTAAAAATTGTGAGAAACAACAGTGTGAACAGCAAAGGGAGAGCAGAAGGAGGGAGAGGAGGTGCTCCAGGTGCTGGCGCAGGGTTTTCCCTGCACCCCTGGGGAGGATCACGCTGCAGCAGGTGACGGGCCCTGAAGGACCTGCAGCCCTCAGAGACCCCAGGCTGGAGCAGGTTCATCCTGAAGGACGGCAGCCCGTGAGGCCCCAGGCTGGAGCAGGGAGCAGTGTGAGGAGGAAGGAGCGGCAGAGAGGAGCTGCCATGGACTGACAACAACCCCTGTCCCCGTCCCCCTGCACTGCCCCGGGCTGGGGGGGAGGTAGCGGAGCTGGAAATGAAGGAGTGAAGCTGAGCCTGGAAAAAAAGGGCAAGGGGTGAGGGGAAGGTGTTTTAGTTTTTGTCTTTATTTGTCACCACCCAACTCCATTATTAATCGGCAATAAATTAAATTCATTTTCGCTGAGTCAAGCCTATTTTGCCTGTGAGGGTAGTTGGTGAGTGATCTCTCTGTCCTGACCTGGAAGCTTTTAATTTTATTTTCTCCTTCTGTACTGTTGAGGAAGAGGATTGAGAGAGCAGCCAAGTGGGTGTCTGCCAGCTGGCCAAGGTCAACTCACCGTATCTCTATGGGTGACTTTACAATTGCTTTACAATTCTATGTGGGCAGCCACCTATGGCGTTGTGTGTGTACTATATGGGGAAAAGCCAGCACATGTACTGGCTTATTTGATGTTGTTTTGAAAAATACCTTAGAAAAATGAGGTTCAGTCATTTTGAGGGACCAAAAGTTAATTTTGGAATAGCCTATCTGTGAGTAACCATTCACCTATCCTTAGCATCTCCACCCCTGAGTTACTTATCCTGCCTGAGCCAACATGAATTTTATTTTTGACACGTTTAAAAAAGTGACATTATGTTTCTGCTATTGTGAGTTAAAACATGCGGGTTTTTTTTCAGAGATAGCTTTCTCACTAATGGAAATTGATTGGATCCAGTTCTTGTGAGGAGAACACACTGAGGAAATTCTTCAGTGGAGTATCAAATGAGCTGGAAAAGGTACTTCTTCACATTGCAACAGAGACAAATCAGCACTGTGCCAATTCATGCAACTCCACCTTTAGGATGCAGGTAATATTTTTTGATCATCGACTTGGCAATTTTTCAAAGAGTATAGATTTGCTAGTCCCTATATTAAATAATTAACTTTCCATTATTTTTGTTAGAAACAATGAAAAAGCCTATAGAAGTGTTTTGAAAGTGTAGTGACTTGCAAAGAAATTGGGAGGAGGAGAAAAGGCTTTAGAGGAATCAGTCTGGAAGGTATACCAAAGTAAGTACGCGTGTAGCCCGTCTGTGGTTTTGTGCCTGCAATATTAGCCAGAATTTCAGCACTTTGGCAAAGTGTTCTGTAATAACATCAGATTAGTTATCAAAACATGGAAAGTCTTCACATAAGTACCCAGAGCATGGTACATGAAACTATATAAATGATAAAAAAAGTGACTCATGTCCAGACCCTTAAGGTTGATATGCACAGATCTTGAAGGGTATATAATTTCAATAACAATAAATAATACTAGCTATTTAGCACTCATATACATCTTCCATTTCCACGGTATCATAGTAGCATGGTAGTCCTAACTGTGAGTGGTGATGCTGGATGCTGAAGGGAACTTAAGTCTGACAAGCTTTAGTAAATGCTACTGGTTTTGAATAGATGAGAATCTGAGAGTTACAGTGAGGAGGGAAAATTCAAACCTGGTTTAGTTCATCTATCCATGAATTAAATAGAGAGCAAAGTTGCTTCTATAAACTTCCAAACGGTGAGCCAAACTGTGGCAAAACATAGAAAATATTAATTTGCTGTTAATGTTCATTGCTTGCCCATCCCAGTCTTCAATGCTCCTGTACAGTATCCCTTTCATCTGAGTGAAGGTATCCCTGATTGCTGGGAAGCTGAAGCCTGAGTGGAAGTTTGTGCCCTCCCACAATGAGTATCATGGCACTCATGAGACAAATTCATACAGCTTAAAGAAATATTAACTGAGTACATTTGGCACTGCTTCTTAGGTTCTCCATCACAGGAGCTAAAGCAGAGACTCAGGGGAGGGAAACTTGCCACCTGGGCACCTGCAGTTCCTGCCCTATTTCTTTTGGAGCAGAGCAGTTTACATACAATGGAGAGGTGGAAATCCCCCTCAGAGGATGCCTCCTTCTTTCCCCTCTGAGATGTTCTGCAGGCTTCTGTGGTTCGCCATCCCTTGCCCAGGAGCATACAAGTGAGTATAAGGAGGACTGGAGCCTGTATGGTGTGCTCTCGCTGCACACCAGCTGTCTGTTATTCAAGAAATGTTGTAAAACATCTCAGGGAGTCTATGACTAACACAGTTTTAGTAATGATCCAGAAACAGGCAATAGAGCAGGAGTAAATTAGCAGCCACCCGGCAGCACCAAAGCGAAATGGGAAGAGCCTGTGTTTAAAACCCCACGCCTTCTCCAATCCACATAATTCACATTCATCACTCACTGTAGAAAAGCAGACACTTAACTGTTTGATTCTTCCAGTGCAAAGCCAAAGCAAGGCAAATCTTTTCATGTGCTTTGTAGTACCAGCTGCTGTAGTGTCCTTTTACAGATAATTAGAAACACATGATTTTCCAATTCACTCAATACAGGAAAATGTGTATTTCTGTGCCATATCACTTCAATAGAGCACGTCATGCTGCAGACTAGAGAGCAGTAAGTACAGTCCTGTTGAGATCTGAAAAAAATAAAGACAATAATGGTTGGCCTTCATCAGGAGTCTTAAAAAATTCTCATAGAAGTCCCCTGAGGTACAGCCAGGTGCCATCTCTGCAGCAAAATCCCTGCAGTTCAGCCATGTGGGAAAAGGATTTGGTGACTCCCCAAAGATTCTTACATTCAAGTGGAAATTATCTATAGGGAAAGATTGATCTGTATGGCTGAAGTTGTTTCCAAGGGCCCTTGCAAAATGCTCACTCCTGGGCTAGAGCTGCCAGGAGAAACAGCAGTCTTTTGAAAGGTAAGATGGAAAGAGGCAGGAGCAGGGTTTCATGAGATCCTGGGTTGTAATAAATTAATATTTGTGATCTATTTTGAGGGTTCTGAATAAAAAAGGCAACATGAACAACCTATAAGTGCTGAAGTTCCACTCTTCTGAATTTGCAGTATAATTAATTTTATAGGAATTATGCAGTCAAAAGGTTCACAAATCAAGTTGTTGGGGTTTTTTTAAGCAGCTTTCAATATGAGGCTAATTATCTGCTTCAGAGTCAGTAGTGAATTTTTCATATTTTTTCTATGTTTATATTCATATCCATATCCAAAAGTCATGTCCATAAAATAGTATATTCTTCTGGGGCTTCCCAGCAGATGTTTTAATCAATTAAGATAATCGATCAAGAAATTCACAAATTTGAAAAGCTCTTTGCACTAATGCAGAATAAGATTCAGGTAGAGGGTGCAGCACAGTTTATATCAAAAAAAATAACAACAAACGAAGCCAGAATTTTCTGTCTTTTTTCTTTTTCTGTAGGTTACTCTGCATGTTAGTTGGGTGCACAACTTTTTCTAGAGATGTTTTATTAGCAAGGTAATACATCTACCAAAGAATAGATCTTTCCTTTTTTTTTTTTTTAATCCTGAGCATTTTAAAAGTGCAAGCAAATGGTTATGCCAACACATGAATTTATTCCACACTAGTGTTAAACATGAATCAAATAACAAATGGAGGATTCTATTGTATATATATTGTAAACATTTGGTTTAATTGTTGTGTGAAGCCAAGGCCTAAAATGTACATATTTACACTGATAAGCATGGATATGTTCTTAGAGATCATGGTCAGTTAAAGAGTAGGAAATGAACTACTCCAAATTTACATGTTAGTAGACAGTGACTGCTAGATATGGAATGCTAATAGAAAAAGACAAAACATGGAGTTATTGGATTAACTGCCCTGATTAACTTCCTTCTGTGTTACGTTCAGAATTTTTATAAAAAGGAAACATAGATCCTTTCAGAAGCATTTGAAGAAGCTCTCAGGAAAGCAAATCCTGGATCCTGAGGTAGTAGCAGAAGTAATGAAATTTTACAGTCTGTAGAAATATTTTTTTTCCAAGAGCTCTGTACCTTATAGCCTTTAGTTGTGCCACTGTGATATTACGGCCTTAGCTGTAAATGCAAACGTTATGATTTAGTGTAATACAGTCTCTTATCTTTTGGCATAGCAAGAACATTGGGTATTCACTTGAGTGAAAAGTGACTGGAAAACCTCTGACTTTGTAGTACATCCAAAGAACTTCTGTTGGTACAAATTATACCATGCAAATCAATACGATTTGAGAGCAATATATTAGTGCTGTACATTGCACACTGTGCAGTTCCATAGGTCTGTGAAAGTACTTCTGAAAAACTGTAAGCCTGCTAGAGATCAAGGTGCAAATACCATAGAAAACATAAAGAAGCAACTACAGAAGGATGAGCCTATGAAGGGCAGTGTTTCTATACGAATTGCCTTAATGCAGAGCTTCCTGAGCAGATGTTCAGAGCAGGCTGCGCTCGCAGCGTTTGTTCCTGCTATACTTCTGCTACTACCCTATTATTTAATGTTCATTCATTTAGTCAGCCTGTAGGTGTTAAATGGTATAAGATTATGTAACCATAGTATAAAATATCATTCAGTGAGAAAATAAAATAAGTAAAAGCTTAGGAAATGTGAGAAACCATTATAGGCAGCGTACATTTGACTTCATTTTAGTTACAGTAATAGGAAATTACATGATAGGGAAACATCAAAAATGAAATGTTTCAGAAGTAAGAAATGAGCCAGGATAGAAACCACAAAGGTAGTTTAAGGATCTTATCTTCTTTTTTTAATATATATATATATACACACACACACACACATATATATGATTATCTTTTATATTAAAGATAGGGATTTATTTACTATAAAAAGATTAATTTTATGTTAGTAGCAACAAAATGTTTATTCCTATATGGTGCTTCTCTGGCCTTAAAACTGTTCAGACTGAGGTTTTCCATCTGTGCATACCCACCAAACCTTTGAAATTTAGCCTCTGAACTTAAGGTTTTCTTCCTTCATAAGTTAGTCCTATCCCAGAGAGGTTGTGGCTGCCCCCTCCCTGGCAGTGTTCAAGGCAACCTGGTCTGGTGGATGGTGTCCCTGCCCAGGGCAGGGGGGTTGGAACTAGAGGATCTTTGAGGTCCCTTCCAACCCAAACCATTGTATGGTTCTATGATTCTATGATTTTATGATATTTTTTAAATTCTTTGGAGAACAGTTCTAATTTTAAATGTAAAAGGTTTTTACATATATTTTCCTTCTCATCTGTGATTTGCATACTCATAAATTTTGTAAATTGCCTATATGATCTTTCCTTGTTATTCTGTTCTTTATTTATTATGTTATTTTTAAGTCATATAATAATTTTAAGTCATGTATCCAGCTGATGTTCAGCACCACACATCACATTGTAGAAGCAGAGATTTCTCTGACTTTATTCGGAAAGCATTCTTGGTTTTTGCTCCTGACTTGTATCCCAGGACTCAGTAGAAGCCATATTACATGTGTTAACCATTTTAAAATGGGTCAAAGAGTGTCTAATAAGGGACAAAGAATGGATCATAAAGCAGTTCTGACTTTTTTCAGAAATGCTACTTTACAGTCTCTTACTGAATTGAAAGTGTCAGTAGTGATAGATTAAACTGTGCATTCAGAACAGAAATAAAAGCTCAGAAAGGCCATCAGTAGTGCTTGCCTTCAATTTCTTAACTTTATAGTGTACCAAAATGAATGAATGGACAGACAGACAGACAAATATAGGAAAAAAAACCCCAAAGCCAACCCAACACAAACCAAACTACCCACAAACCCCTTTGAGTCTGGCCTTGAAAAACACGATCATTCTTCATATCTGTATATAGTCAGGAACTGTTACAAGCACAAGAGCTGGTGTGGCCGGGAATTCACATGGTGTCACTCAGCCCTGCCGGTGCGGGGC
>VXBL01006440.1:497171-535613 GCA_013400195.1 Aramus guarauna | reverse complement strand
GGGGGTCATAAGAGAATCTATCAAGCCAAGGCTGACCACCTTGTTTCAGGCAGGCACCTGTCAAATCCTTATAAGCAAATTTAATGATCCAGGATATAGTACTGGAAGCCTTGAATCCTATGTATCTTTTGAGTAAGAGCTACATATCCCATGATGAACATCTGTTTTTTACATCTTTAGTGGTTTAAGTCATACTTGGCTGATCTATTTTTCTCTTGAGCTAATAAGGACTTTTTGTTAATTCTGCTCCAGTTAGGATTTTTTGACATACAAATATATACTTGGCATTCCCAAGGACACTTTATTTAAATTATCCTGAAGTATCTGAGAAGTAATATTTCTTTCAAAAACAGAAGTTCAGAATTTTGTTAGTGAACAATCTCCAGTTGCACTATATTTGAAGATCATATTTTAAACTGACACATTCAGAAAGACAATACATTCCCTGTCTTTTGTATGTGTTTGCAGAACATCGAAATAACATAAAAACCTTCAACTTTCATTCCTCTTCTTCTAAATAAATTTTCAGAATGTATTGAAAAAGTAGTTTTTAAAATAATCGGGTAGTAGCTTTAAAGTAGAAACACAATTCAGGAGTCATGTCTGCCTCCCGAAAAGAAATAACAACAGTGAGAAACAGAGGTGGTAAGAAAAAAAAACAACCAAAAAAACCCCAAACCTAGAAGTCACAGCTAAGGTGGTGGTACAAGTCCAGTGTCAAAGTTATGGTGAGTGGAGTCTAGTTGGTCTGATGAGTCAGGAACAGGAACACACATCATCTAGACAGTGTTTAAGGCTGGAGATAGCTTATCTGGATTTGTGTTTTTGAAGCATCTTCTTTCCAGGTACATGTGTCTCAAATCCACCTGTCAGGTGGATCAACAGGTATTACGCTAATTTTACACTTCAAGGAACAGACAGAGATACTGCGTGATTTCCTGTGAACTCACTGGAATTCACAATGGGCATGATTGTAGGGATAAATATTAGTTTATCATGCTGTTATTTTCTCCCTGATTGCACAGTAACTTTCAAATGGGATGGTTCTGAGGGTAGCATTTACATTAGCATACGGCTGTACCAAGGATGATATGTCCTGGGTTTTTTGAATTTCACTACTCCATCCTAACCACAAAACCATTTTTTCTTTTCTCTGTGTTAATGAGAAAAAAATGTCTTCCACATTCTAGTTCTTCTTAAAGTCAGATGCAGTATCATTTAGAAGAAGTGGTTTTAGTTATAACTTGGAGATCTGTAAAGTTCTGCTGTAGTTTACAGAGTGTATGCTCAAAGTCCCCCCACACACACTGCAAGAAGCTGGATAGTCCTGTGCCTTGCTTCTTAACTCTGTTCACTCTTGTTTTCAACAGTGTTTCAACAATCTAGTCTGCAATAAAGTCTCATATACAGATAGCTTTTCAAATTAAATTTGATTTTTAAAAAAGTGAGTGCGCATGCAACAGTCTCTCACGCACTACTGCACACATAACGTTTGTTCGGTTATACTCCTTCAACCACCAAAATGCTTTGAAAATGTGTTTGTTCAAGATGCTGGAACTAAATTCAATAAATGTCTGTCTGCATATTAGTCTTAAGAGGATTTTGATACAATTAAAGAAAGCACAAGTAATAAAATAATCTCTATTCACATATACTAGCAGGCTAGGTTATCTCCTTATGCATGATAAGATTCAGGAAAGAAATCTAGTCAAACCGTAGACCGAGTGAATATCGTGTAGTAGCGGAAGTTGTGATAGTGAGAGCAATAGCAGACATGGGAGGAGAGGGGCGCGGGCTTTGCATTTGATGGAAAAAGGCACTTTTGCCTCTCTAAAACTGAAGTCAGCTGAATACTAAACTAAGGTCAGCTGCCCCCGTGCAGGATTCCCTCTGGACCTGCCGCAGCTGAAGGGCAGCGGGATGGAGCCATTAAGCAAAGACTGTTTATTTTTAACCAATGCTCTTGCCGGTGAGACAGATGATTATGTCTGTCTGCTGGCGAGAACACTGCTTCCTGCATGTTTCATATTCAGGAATATTTATATTTCTTTAAGAATTTTTCAAATCTCAAATTTGACTTCCCACAGTCAAATCTAGTTTGATTTCCCCAAACTTGAATTTTACCAGAAAAAGAAAACTGTCAGTTTCCTTTTCCATTCATATTTTTAGTTGCCTCATCTCACCAAAGTGCAAAAATGCTTCAGTAGTAACCGACTGCAGTGTTAGTAGGCAGAATAATTATTAATTCGTAAATCAATTACTTTAGTGATAGTAGTTACTATTGCTATAAAACCAGATGAATTTTTTATAAATATAAATCTGAAGACCTTCAATATTTGTTTATGCATGTGAATAAATTTCTAGTTACCACTAATACTGTTAGTAATTTCATCAGAGAACCAGCCCACATCTTGCAGTAATGAGCTGAGGTGTACTATTTGCCAGAGATGTTTTCCTTTGGTGGAGACTTGCTAACTTTCCTAAATGATAAACAGAAATTATGCAAGCTTTGATTAGACCTATCAGCTTTCTAAAGGGACTATTAAAAAACTAATTACGCACAAGGCTGATGATAGCATCATAGAGGTAATGTGCGTTGTTCAAATAAAATCTTTTCTGAAATTATATATGTTGCTGGAAATATTCCCAAGCAAGCTTCATTTTCATAGCTCATCTTCAATAGATATCATTAACATAACCTTATATTTGTAACAATTATCAAGGGAGTATCTGAATTTATTTTCACAGCTGAGTAAATAAGAAGCGCTTTCCTGGTAACTGTTGCAGGACTAAGTTAATATTTATCATATTATATTGATATACGATTAGGGAAACAGTACTTAGAATAACAGCTGTAAGAATAACTGTTTTCTAAAAATCAAGTGATTTTTCTCTGTTTCAGACATCTTCGGTAGAAGGAGTTGAGCTAGTTAGTTAGAGAAACGTAACAAATGAGCGTACAGCCTATCTACTATGGCTTTGGTATGTTCTGCAGCTCTGCTGCCCTGACATCACTGAAAATTTGCTGCAGTTGATTATTATGCAAGTATGCTGGAGAGATGTAGCTCTGTCTCATAAAATGATTACCCTGGATTTAACCATGCTGCTTTCATTAAGGTCAAAGGAAATGATGACTTATGTTTCTAATAAGCCTCAGGACAGGAGACTGTCCCTAGCCTGGGAAATTTTCAAATGATCTCAAGACTTTTTCTAGTCTACCTGAGAAGAAATCTTTAATTGTTAAAAAAAAATAAAAATAAAATAAATTAAAAAAAATATAAAAGAAAAGGTTTTGCACGAGGGAGCTTTCAACCTGCCCCCTGATTTGTCAGGAATCAAGAAGCGATAGCATTTCCCTACTAGAAAGATCACTCCCAAAATTTGGGCTACGTGTGTGTACAGAGTAACATTTGAGCATGTTGTCCCTCCAGTTATGTACTGTGAATTAAGAAAATAATCTATTTGCTCTGACAGAGCATTCAGCTGCCTCCTCAGTGTATACAATCTTAATTAGCGGAGACCAGGGCACAATTTAACTTTCAATGTATTGGATAAAGCAACCGTGCCTTCCCTCTCACGGAAAACTGTTAAGTGTGATTGAGAGTGCTTATTTCTCAGCCAGCAGTGAATCAGGTCACTATAGGGAAGGAAGAAACCTGTCATCCTGCCCGTCTTAAAAATTCCTTTTGTAATATTTTTTATCAGTCTGCTATTCTGTGAAGGAAAAACAAAACCTGAAAGAAATCTGAATGGGCAGAAACTCTCTCCCAGAATATGAAAAAAGCTGTGGGTTCATGGATGCTCATCCTTAGCAGAGCTATATTTAGATATAAATTACCCTTTCTCCAGATTGTTAAGTGAATTTACTCTCTCTGGAAGTCTTCTTCATTTAATTTGTTCTTCGTGATTATATTCATTAATCTACAGAAAATCTGTCACATGCATTTTTCAAATGCATTGTCTTTACAGTTGATGTAACGATGTTGAATCCTCAAATTAGCAGTCAAGGTACCCTCTTAAATGCTCTTAAAGCACAACTGTATTCCAAGAAATGACTGTGGAAGTGGCATTGCGGATTCCTCTCTCATTTCGTCTCTGAGATTTGCAGATAACATTCATGTTCCATTTACAAGGAGAAAGTAATCTCCTTTCCCAACGTCCTGTTCAAAAACCCCCAGATGAATACTGAAATCAGGCTGGGCTCTTTCCGACTCCCTGATCTCCAGCCCCGACTTCTGTGACGAGACCCTGGAGGCAGGACTGATGCGGCAGCTGGGATGCAGCCCAGACCCAGATACGTTTGCTGGCACTTTTAGTACATTGCCCTTCCAAGAGGAGAACCAAACCCCACTCCCGCTAGGTGTCTGATATTTAACTGACTGCTTTTAGGCTCTAGGTCTTCTGAGACGACGGCAAACAATTTTACAGGAACACTTTCAGACTAAACCAATTTCAAAATAATGGCTTTTCATGCACTTAAGTTGTTGTTTTGTAGTGAACATTTAATGTATTTAGGACTGGAAAAGTGAGACAAAAGCAGTGCAAAGCAGGGGCCGTTGTAAGCTTCCCATTTGCTATTTGTGCAGGAGTTAGGTTTCCTGATAACGTTTGCAGGATCCCTTGTTTTAAAGATACAGGAAGTTAAAATGCAGCCGTGACATAAAGATTGCAAGTAAAATCCAGGCACAGGCAGGGAATTAAGAGTGTTTAAACATTTCAGGCTCACCAGCGAAGAAAAATTTGCAGGAAAATGATGGAAATTTGGCAACAGAGACTACTCAGGACTCAACCTTGACTATGCAGCGTAGTATGCGAGCTGAGCTTGTACACGTGCTATGTGGGAGGGTTCCTCGAAGTAACCCAAAGGGTGGAAGTACAACTGATCCAAATCCACACGGGTTTGAGTAGGGAATTTATTCTTGCCAAAGAAATTAGATTCTGTTTTCAACTAAAACTAGAAGTTTGTTTAATAATAGTGTATCATAACAACTTTAAACATCTTCAAATAGTTTGGTCTTGTTTGTTGTTTCACAAAGCAAATAAGCTTACAGTCTTCCATGTACAACTTAAAAATTGCTTCAGTATGTTCAAATAGTATATTCCTGTTATGCATACATGCTTGTGAGCTCCTCAAATTAGTGGTTTTCAGTAACCCAAGTGTGATCTAGAGACAATATAAAATGTCCTTATCAGAAAAAATAGTAGATTACACAGAAACTGGTAAAATGATATGTGTTGCTGAGGACAAAGCAATTATGCAGGTTTATCAGAGTGAAATGACTTTTTGCATAACTAAATAAAAAGTCAGACATCTAGGAGCCAAACAATTTGCATACAAATTCCTACTGCAGCGTTAAAGCCACAAAGGTGAACGCGGTTCTCCAGTGTTTGAGCTGAGGATTGCCGGGAAGGGATAGGGACATGACAGTCCTGTGTCATCACAGTGAGGTTCCTGTGGGGTGGGGGCATGTCTGATTCTACTCACGCTTCGGAAAAGGATGCTGAAAGATTAGAAAAGTTCAGGAAAGAGCTACAAACTTGATTTGAGGTCTAGAGAGAATTAAGAGACTCAGGGTAGTTAATTAGTCTAACACGTGATGTGATCATGGCCTTCAGAAGTACCTCTGTGGAGAGAAGACTTCCTATAATGACTTCTTTAATTTAGTAAAATAAGGATAATGAAATCCAATGCCTGGAAATTGAATTTAGACAAATTCAGAGTAGAAATTACATGCAATTTAGTAGCAAGAGTAAAAAACACTGTACCAATTTACCTAGAAAAATGCAGGATTCTCTATCCTTTAAAACTTTCTGTCCAAAGGGTGGTCTGTCTAAAAGATACGCTGCAGTTTAAACAGAAGTTATGGTCTATATGTGTAAATTATCAGGGATATTCTCTGGCCCTTATTATTCAGACTAGATGATGTTCTGCAATAAAAATCACAAAAGCTGGGAGAAAAATCTTTTAAACTCATCCTTTGGGCTGTAATTGCCCTTGTATATGTGGGTGGACAGAAGGAGGATGTATGCACTCTTGCCCATATTATTCTGGGTTCATATGTATCTGCTGCATAGGAAGCACTAAGTGTGAAAAATACTGAGATATTCCTCCTATTATTATTATTGTTGTTATTTTGCCTTTATATGTTTTAAAAATAAAAACATTCAGCTACAAAGAGGTGTTTTGTGATGATTAGCCTACACCCACAGGCACAGAGCTTGACAGAGTCCCATATGGTGAGCTGTTTTCATTTTATTTATTTTTGAAAAGTTGGGTGTATTGTACTTATTTATTTCAGGAATGTAATTTTGGTGCTTAAATTTCTGTGATTTTTTTTTATTATTTTTATTTTTTAATATGACAACCTGCTGAACTGTGGAGAAGTGAATACAAGAGTATCACCTGCTCTCGGCCAAAAGAATAAGTATTTCAAATTATCTCTAAAAGGCTACTGCTAGATATTTTCTGTGTTTGTATGAGAGGATGAAAACAGACACAAGAGGCAGGAGTAGCCAATTAAGCACTGCCACCAGCAAACAGGAGTCAGTGATGCCCAGTCAGTCAGCAAGAAACATCACGAAAATTAATGTTTCTTTTAAAAATGTACGACCTGTATATTTTTGAACTTGAAATATGAAATCCCTATATTCTGATTCTGAAATTGTTGTTCTAGGAAACGCTGTTTCTTAGGAGACAGTCCTAACGTTTGGGTTTGGTTTTTTTTTTTTTTTTTTCTTTATTTGTTGGATGCTGTAGTGCCCAATTTCCAGATACCCAATCCCCAAAGCAGGCCATTGGCCTCCAGGGCAGATGCCAAACTGTAATCCAAAAAACATTCTTCAATGAAATGAGGCAATATCCAGAGCTATCCAGAAAGAACGTGGAAACGCCCTGGCTTGGGGATCCATGGATGCACTGCTGCTCTCAGCGGGGACTCCTGCCCTGAGAGCAGGAGCAATGGACAGAGCAGCAACCCCAAAACTGCAGCCACTTGGAAGAGGGCTGCTGGAGGAAGAGTGATTATTGTATCCTTTTTTATGCCAGAGCACAAAGGCTAAAACATTTGTGTAGGATGGTAGGGACTGAAGTTTGATACTTTTTTCATCCCCAGGGTGGTCAAAAAACATATCTCATTTTTTTTCAGAGGATTTCTGCTGGATACGTCTGTGTTAAAGGCTTTGTTTGGGCCAAGAGTGCACCTTCAAAGCAATTGTCCTTATCGCCCTGTGCTGTTCTCTGGCTTACAGCGTGGAACAGCCTGGGAGCACACAAACTGGTGTCCTTCTGGGCAAAACTAAGCCAGAGAACATCTTCAAGGAGCTTATCAACTGTGCTGTAAACCAGCCACCAGGATCTTAGTCCAAGTCACAGGCTTTGTCGTAGGTCTTATCGTTCCCTCCTGCTGGGACTATGACACTGTGTAGAGAGCAATGAAAGATTCAGAAAGCAATGAAAGATTCATAGTGCTAAAACTCAAAAGCATGAAAAAGAGTAGGGCTGTGCAAACCCAGTTTATAGGCTTGGCTGCACTGGTTGCAGACCAGAAGTAGTTCTGGAAGCAGCTGCCAAGACTATTTTCTTTCTAGAAATTATTTAAAACTCATACATAACTGCTGTGAAATTCTTTCAAGGAGTGCACCCTAAATGCAAATTCACGGATCCATATTCCCTCTTAAGCCATCCTTTCTAGGAGGGGTAGTGATCATGTCCCACTCCTTACTGAGAAAGGCATTTACTGTACAGGTCTGCATGAGTTTTGTAACCACTAACAGAAGTCACGTCTACATTTTATGAGAGTCTGAGATGAAAGCCCACTGGTGGGCACTTCATCCAATTTAGTTTAATCAAAAAAACCAACCCATTTCACTTGCTGTGAGACTGCTCTATCAGGGCATGCCAAACCTTGGTAGGTGGAGACAATCAGCAAATTTGCTTTTCTTGATCTGATCTAATATGTGAATATCAATATACCTTGAGCATGGACATGCTTGCTTCTAAATTGACCCAAGTGTTAGCTAGAAGCAAGACACTGAGATGTTGAAATTGCAGCGGGTATTCAGAGAAGCAAAAGTTAAGATGCTTAGCTAATTTCTTCATGTGGGAGATAGAAATAAAATTCAGACATTTTTAAAATTAGTAGCAAATTAGTTCAGATTGCAATTTTGAATTTACGCATCTGAATTTTACTTACAATTTGTGCAAATAATGCCCTTTTTTAGTTCTTGCCTTCAACATTATACAGGTGACAGCTTTAGTAGTGTTTAAATCCATGGACTTGGCCACTGTGAGCTTTCAGACAGATTTTTGAGGAGTTATCAGGTAACAACAAATGGTGGTCAGTCATATGGCATCAGAAGGATTTAAGACAGAAAACAGAAAAGAAAAAAAAAAAAAAGGAAAGGGGCATGTGGCAAATCTGCAGCATATTTGATTATCTTCCCTTAACAAAACAGGCTGTTACTGTTTCTCTTAGGATTAGAATCCCGCATGGAATTTAACATTTGAAGACTTTGGTCTGCATAATCCTTGGTAAATCTATGGTGTTGTTCTGGACATTTTTCCCTGAAATAGGTAAATCAAAATCCTTATTAACTTTTATTGTGGAAAAGGAATTTGTTCTGTCTCAAAGTTTAATCAGACATACTCCAAACAGAAACAAACACAATGAATAAAAAGAAGGAATTTAACCTTTAAATGCACTGCTTTTCTTTTACTTTTTTTGTGGATTGTTTCGGGTTTTAGGGATTTTTTGAGACATTTTGTTATCAACAGTGGCAGGTTGACTGATCATGACTTTGCCCACATTAGTTCTAATCCTGATCACCTTCATCGTCTGGAAACATTTTTCTTTTAAGAGCAGCTTCTTTGGGTATTAACAGCAATATTTTCAAATGCTACTTTAGCATGTAATTACATCATCCACAGAAAAGGATGGCTTATTCCTTTTGTGGCACTTTGGAAATATGGAAGATAAGAGGAAAGAGAGAGAGTCTTCCAATAGACCATTCTTTCTAAACATTTATATAACATATCTTGATACTTTTGTGATAAAATCTTGATATTTCATAAAAGATGTCTTCTGTTAGCCCAACACTGTCTTTTAACTCCATCCTTCAACTATTTATAGCCCATCATGCTTTTGCCATCCCACTCTCCTCAGCCATCTGTTAATCAAGGCATATACATTTAGGACTTTTTGTTTTGTTTCACTCCATCCTTTCCTTTTTTCCAGTTGGCCAATACCTTTCTCTATGAATCAAGCAAGCACGCAGAAGTGAGCACAACAAAAGCAGATCTCAAAAACTCAGGAAAGAAAGGAATTAAAACCATTTTACAGTAGAGCAGTGTAGTTCTGCTTCCACAGAGAACAAAACCATTGAAAAGGTGGTTGCATGGGGATTTTTTGCCCCATGTTTCAGGATTCGCTGTGAAATCCTGAGGCTTCAGATCCCAGTCGCAGAACGCCAGACCCTGGCAGCTCAGGGTTAGGGGAAACAGGCACTTGGTGAGTAGGTCCTCACGTCTCTCAAATCGTTATCTGTCTGTAGGTCAGAGACCTGCTTGTTTTCTTTCTAGCCTTCATAGAAATTGAACTCTGTGAAGGATTTATGCTGAACCAAACAGGATTGGGTGGAAAAAAGAACTGGTGGCTGGCCTTCTGTCTGCTTTTGCTTTATGATTTATTGGCCATGGCCTGTTCCAGGAGCTGTGATATATTGCGGAGAATTGGGACAACTGTAACATCTAAAAGTGACCTGCGAGCTGACATGAGTTGTCAGAAATCTGTGCACCAACTCTGTACACGTGAACATCCACCTTCCCCTGGAGCTCTGAGCAGCCCCTGGCAGCTCTGTGCATCCCCGCCTGGGGGTCCCTTGCTTGCTCCAGCTGCGTGTCAAACGCAGCTCCTTGTCCTTACAAACACTGGCTCGGCAAGGAAGATCTGAACCCAGGCTTTTCAGGGAGTACCATGTGAATATTAGAAAGGACAAAAGTAATTAAAATCTTGAGCTGCTTCTGATCCTGTTATGTTCCCCTCCAAATCAACCAAAAGCTGCTACTGCTCCATTTCCTAGGGGCAAGGCCTAGGAAGGCCTTGTACTGGAAGAAACCAAATCTTTTAGTGTCCCTCTACATTGATCTAGCACTCTTTTTAGGCATTTTATTTAAAAAAAAATATATATAAATATTCATTCTGGAGAAAGGATATTAGGTGACTGTAATTGCAGATGCTCTTCTGGTTAATATTTGACTGGATAAAGCAATCAGGTCTTCCAGCAGTAGAAAGAAAATATTAAAATGAGTAATAATGAGTACAGATTTTTTTTTTTTTTTTAATTTAAATTAACTCGACTTTGAAACAGCTTACATATTTAAGGACAGAATTTGAATACTACCAACAGATTTGAAAGCATACTAAAATGCAAAAAATGGCTATGGCAAATTCGTTATGTTTGAATAGCAAAAATCATTTAACAAGACAGTGAATTTAGTCATGTGGCAGACAAAGCATCAGAATTCCTAACTTTAACATCACAGTGGCTTCAAACTCAGAATCCATCACTTCCACCATTTCAGTCTGGCAGGCAATATAATGTAGTTGTTATTTTTGCCCTACGTATGCAGAATCCTTTTCAAAATAACAGTATCTAAACTGAAATTAGAAATCTCATGTTGGGATGGATCAAATTAACCTGACAAAATCATTATGTGTGCATACTTTTTGTTCTGAGTCTGCGCACACACAGTCAGAACAGAGTCTGGTCAAGACAGAAAGCAGATATCATATAAACTATACTCTAACACATTTTAGATTCTTCCTGGTCCTTAATTGTTGTTTTTTTGGTTGTTTTTTTGGTTGTTTTTTTTTTTTTTTTCATGAAAAAATACATTGAAAACTCTCCATCTAGAAATGTTTGATCACAATGGACACCTATGTGTGTCCACAGTAGCATTTTTGGATATGTTTTGAACTGTCAGCTACAGAGATGATTTCATACCTTGTCACAATTTTCACTGTGGCAGGGGAAAATCATTGGATGTTATGTAGAAACACCATTATCATATCTCATTGCAGCTTTTGGAGACATAGCAAGTGCTTCATTTTCTCACTTCTGAAATTTGAAGTGACAATGCTAGATTGATACAGCCTGTGTGCCAGAAGGGGATCAAAGAAAAAGAAACATAAAAGTCCAGAGCTGTACTGCTCAACGGCAGAAGTTAGCATCCAGGTGCCTGCCAAGAAGACATGGCTTTCTTCAACGCTTCCACCAGTAGGTCTTTTCTAGTCCAAATCATTTTGACAGAGAAGAGTTGGGGAGCGATGAGGCACAGTTATGTCAGTTTTATCGTCAGGACTGAGGGGTCATGTTTATTAGGTAAAGTCTGTGTGTTGGGTAGCTGCAAGACGGTCATCTCTTCAGGGCTGAGCTTCAGGCACAGCAGGACGCAGGGCTGGAAAAGACCGACTCTGGGCTCATTCCAGTGGAAGAAGAGAAAGCACTTGGAAAATTCCTTACTTATTCAGATGCATTTTTTACAGTATTTGAGCAAGATAAGCTATATTTTCCACTCTCCAAAACACACTTTTATTGAAGAAGAGGTGTAGCGGGAGTAAACTCATTACTTATTCCTTGGTCCAGAAGGAACTATTAAGAATTTAATTTCTGCAGAAATCATGAAATTAAACTATTTTCTGAAGTTTTTTTGAGGCCACTGGGAAATTATTACTTTGCTAAGGAGAATATTGAAAATAAGAATAGCAAATAAAATGAATACTTCTTTATTTCCTCGATGGAAGTTGATCAAATTGGATAGCTGGTGGGTGTACATGAGGAGGCACGCAAAGATTTAAACTTACCTTAGAGTTGTGTATGATCTGAATGATTTTGAACAAATAACAAAAGAATTTAAGAGAGAGTGGATTCTGGAAGTAAAGGAGACTGGAAGGAGTTCTGCAGAGTCCTAGGGAAAAAGGCTGTGCTATTCAAGCAAAAAGTATGAAATATGAATTGTCAGACATTAAGTCCCTTTGTTTTAGAAGAAGGATGATCTTCTGACTGCTGAATTAGAACAGGAGGTTCAATTTTTATTTTTAAATTGTTAATATGTTAATTACTGAAAAGCTTATTCCACCAGTTCAGTGGGGTCAAATGAGAAGGAAGTTAAAAAAATTAGTATCAGGACAATACAGAAAAAATTAAAATCAAGCATACCTCCCTCCCCAGACTCCTGAAAGGCTTTCCCCTTCTATCAGAAAATGCAGGTTTAGGATAGCACTGTAGTCTGTGTTTTCTTTTCATGTAGTGGCTGCAGAGTAAGCCCAGGACCACAGGGGAGAGCAGTGCTCCTCTTGCCTGTCCCAAAAGCTCCCTCCCTCCTCCCACCCTTCAGTCATGAACACCAAACCCCAAATTCTTTCAGGTTAAGGGCGAAGGAGGATACGTTGTGCTGTTCATCCTTCCATGTGAGTGGGAAGATGATTTAGACAGCAAGAAGGCAAAGAAGGCAGGGCAAACGATTTATCTGACTACTTGCTTTGATAGATTGTGTAATTAATAATTTGGTAGGAGGAATGTAGTGGTTAACCAGCCAAAAGCACTAATGCCTTGGAAGAAACTATACATCCAAAATGAAAAGTGCATTTCATCTTGGGGACAGTTCAACACTGCCTAATGCCATAAATAGGGATTTGTTTTGTGTTTTTAGCTTAAAATGTGGCTGTTTTGAGAAGCACTTAGAATCATCATAGCCACCATTATCTGATTTTTATTAATGTTCCTGAATTATTGTTGTCACTAATTATCTACAAAGAAAGCAGAAGAAAAGCTTTAATTAACGAGAGTTATTCTAACCCTTCAGTGGATCTAAAGCTTAACTGGAGGATGCAAATTGAAAATTTGAGGGCAAGTGCAATCAAACACAGGACTGCATAACAAATGAGCCTGGCTGGGGGAGTGATGAGAAGTCTTTCGGTACAATGCAGCAACGTGTTGGAGGTAGCTCTTGCAAATGTGGAATAGCTGAGAGTTGAGAATGTGCAAACATAAATTGCCCAGAGGGTCAAGAGAAATTGATGCAATTGCAAGCTTCTTTCCACCCTCTACTCCATTTAAAACAAAAACAGGTCAATTAGTGAAAAATTTTGTTTTTATTTGTTTTTCCAGGCCAAGGATGCCTGTACCTAGGAACTGAGGCAAAAAGCACAAGCAAGAAAGGAGGTGGACACAAGCCGATGTCTAGTTAAACTAATTTATCTGTTGTCTTCATTGCAATCTTCATTGGGACATCAGGGGAAGAGAAGAGAGAGAAGTGTTTAAAATAAGGCTGGTGGGAGTGAAGAACCTGGCTGTGGGGCTGCAACTCAGCTAAGCTCAACTAAGACAGAAAAAATAATTTAGGAGGGGGAAGGACCTGCTTGGTTCACCTTCCCTACGAGCTTTATTGTTTACTCTTAGTCTGGAAAATGATGATCTTTTCTTGCACCAAAGCAAGCAGCAGCCATCAGCTTTTTTGAGCCACAGATTGTTCTGGGCGAAGCTCTCAGTAGCTCTTGCTGAAGTGAAAGGTGGTTCTGCGTGGAAGGAAGACATTCAGAAAATTACTTGGTAGCATCACTGTGTGGGCTGTGACGTAGGAAGGGGAGATTTTTACTCCCCACCATGTTCTAATAACTGCACATGAAGGAAATTCTTGAACAGGACTAGATGGTTCAGGAGACTGATTAAATATAATCTGTAATTTTTTGCTTCTAGCATCCAATTTAAGTCTAGATGAAGCTAGTCAAGAGTGCAAGAAAGCTCTTTGAAAGACCTCATGTATGACCATGATTGATCAGTGGGGTTTTTGCTATGTTTCAACAAGGTTTAAAGACATAGGCTTCCAAAAGTAGGAGAAAATTGAGAAATAATCAAATTAATGGGGCAATTTAGCCCTTTGGGAATTTCAACATGAATATATTTTCCCAGGTAGGTCATTGTCAAGAGCTATTTCTACAGCAACTAATTTTGTTTAGACTTTTCAATGTGTTGCCTCAATGTGATGCAACAAAGATGAAAAAGATGGAGATAGCTTATCAGAAAGGACGCCTGTGTAAATGAACTGTTTCCAGTGCCCTACATTAATTGAGACCCATGGTGACAGTCAGGACTTGCAAGATAAGCCTGAAAAATTACTTCTCCTTGCTTCCCTGTGGGTGAACGTTGCAGTCCGAGGCTGAAACACACCAATTCACAACAGTGGGGAGAAACTTCTGCTACCACCGCCTATGTTGTTCCTTTTACAAAGACTGCCGGTTTTTAACTGCCCATCCCTAGGAAGTCTCTCAGGTCAAGGCGCTCATTTATATTTTGACTACCCTGTTGGCAGGACCCTCATAACATGTTAAGTAATGTTTAAATACTGTTGCTGGCAAATAGCTGGCATTCTTGGCTTGTTACTAAGGCATACAGATTTAAATTCATGAAAAGTATGATGTGAGTGATCTCACTTCATTACCTTTGCTGGAGAGGAGTCTGTGTCATGCTCTGAGCGATACAGCAATGCACTGGCACTATAAACTGGGGGAACAGAAGAGAAAATATTTTCCTTTTCCAATCACACAATGTATAAGATGTGAAATGAATGCTATGGTTGATGAGCAGCAGCAGGCAGCAGACTTGACACAACACACACAGGATTTCATTGGAATCTCTCTGTCTCACCTTCTCCAGGCACTGACATAAATGACTCAAATGAGCAAACGGTGTTCTATCTTTACTTAAAAAAGGAAAAAAAGAAGCTGTTGGAGTTTGGCAGGCAATAGAGCTTCCATGTTAACAGGCTGTTTGCAGAAATAGTGTGTTTTTTCAGTGAATATTCAAATTTAAATTATATTAAATACTTTGGAACATTTCCTTTAACCTCATTTGTCCAAATTCTCAATCTTGGCTAGTTATTCTGACTTTCATGAAATTAAGACAGTAGTCTTCATGAATATAAAAGCACATGCACTCCCTTTTTTGCCCTCTTAAAAAAGAAATCAGATTTATTGTTCTAAAACCATGGTCATGATCTCTGCATTGCATTTTCAAGTAGCTGAAAATGAATGAGAAGTGACCACAAAATCCTGTCATATAAAATCTATTGCATGCTCTCCAATAGCTGTTCTTTGTTAGGGGATCTTTTGGTAGGAAAAGAAGTGGTTGGGGTTATTTTGTAGCCTTAGCACCTGATTTAAATGGGTAACTGGATGAAAATGGAAAGGCCCACGAGAAGGCAACAAAAGCTCCAGACCCAGACCTGAGTGAAGCTCTGCACTGGTGTGGGCATGTGCAGGTCACGGTGTCCCCTCCGCACCACATAAGTCCAGAGCAGACCTCTAACTTAAAGAGTGATTAATTGGAAAAAAAAAAGGGAAAATAGTTATACAAATCACATGAACTGAAAAAGCAAACCACTCATTGCCTAAAGCTCATAGGAGAATAAATTCAGAAGACATTTCCTTGCTAAATGTCTGCCTGTAGAAACCACATGGCACTGTGACAGGGACTGGCTGCTGACACTGGATTAATCTGGTGAGATGGCTGATGAAAAGGTGCATTAAAAAAAAAAAGCTGTCTAAACCTAACACCACTAATATATGGCCCGAAATACACATGTAAGCAGCTACACAGGAGATTATTTGTCATGAGTACCAATCAGTTGACTGAAACTCCTGTGGCTTCCTAACAATTTTTGAAAGGTCACTGAAAAACCCTTCTATAAAAGAGAAGGGCTGGGATGTACACACACACACTCGCACGCAGACACCCAGAATTTGACATTTTCAGAGCTGACACATCTCAGACGTTAATTCGCTGCCTTACTGCCCTTCTCAGCCCCCTGGTGCTACGCCGGCGGGCCGGGATTTTGCACCCACATCCGCGCCTTCCCCATGGAAGGAAAGAGCCGCTCTGTCCGGGCACTTGGGGTCTTGGTTGTCAAAGCTGTTTTCTGCTTTCCAGCTCCATGCGATCCATTCTTCTTCCCGGTGATAACTTTGCTGCAAAGCCTGGAAAAGTGTTCCAGACTCTTCTGCTCACGTGGGGACTGTAGATACCTACTTTATGCAATACGTTGGTCTTCATTGTGTAACGCTTGTCTAAAAATATGTATGTAAAATAAATAGTGAAATTAATCATTGTAGTTCTCATTTCCA
This sequence comes from Aramus guarauna, assembly GCA_013400195.1. NCBI lineage: Eukaryota > Metazoa > Chordata > Aves > Gruiformes > Aramidae > Aramus > Aramus guarauna. The sequence continues at coordinate 519,435 of VXBL01006440.1, read as the reverse complement.
CTCTGCAAATATCTTTCCTCTTCTGGCACTACAAAAGCATTCTTTTATAAAGAAACTCGACATTTGGATTTTGAGTTGTTTGGAAAAATTCAAATTGTTTCCAAGCTTCAAAGTTACATCTCTTATTTCATTGTTTTTCACTGTCAGAAATGGCAGTCGCTAGCACAACACTAGTGCATGTTAACACTGTTGAGATGTCCTACTTTGATTTTATTCTTATCATGGCTAAAGAGAGCTGCTACCTCACCGAAATATTTTATCTTATTTTTCAGACCAAGCACATCCTTTTTGTTCTCTTATGTAATCCAGTGTTCAGTTTTAATTGCAATGCAAACAAGAAATATTTTTTATTTAAAAAAAATAAGATACCAAAACAGAAAAGAGTACTTTGACTAATAAGTTATTATGACCTTTTACGAAGGACAGAAAAATTACACCATATTTAATTTTTTCAAGAAAATTACATTTGAGAATTCAGACAAACCCAGCATGATTAGTTCAAAGCATGTTTTGATGAAAAATTCCCAGACACCTCTGTATGGGAGTAAATACCTATTAACACTGCAAACACTTAGTCATTGTAACTTTATCATAGCTGTTGCTACAAATCACATCACAGCAAGGTGTCTTCTTCTTTCAGAACTATTTCTAGGTTTTTCTGCTCTTGTATTGCTTGTTGGTTGTTTTTTTGGTTTTTTGTTTGTTTGTTTTTTAAAAAAGCCTGGATAAAACACCTTCCCCTAGAATACAGTCCTATTATTTAATCTCCTGCAATTATTTCCTTAATTAATATTAAATGCATAAAAGATATGTGGTGACAGAAAGGTGTGATCGTGAGTGAGGAAGAAATAATGAGCGGGGCCATTGCACCACCCTCTCCCCATCCCATTCCTCACCTGCTGGGTTTTCAATGCTCTGCCAAAGCCAGCCTGGGCAGGAGGTTTGGCATACCGCTAGCTTTGCGCGCCGGGCAGACCTGCAGAGTCATTGGCAGCGCACTTGGTGTCAGTGTGCTGCGTTTTGAGTGTACTGCAATCATACCACCCAGGGCGTTTTAATTCACTTGAATTCCTTGCTTTTAACACCTTCGGTGAGTACGCACACGAGCACTTTATACATGCGTGCACATGCACATACATACACATATATATAGCGAGTGACACGCACACACGTGCACGCATGTGTGCACGCACAGTCCTGTATCCCTCCAGCGCTCCTTCAATTATAAAATTATAATTGTATTTGCTGGCAGTGGGTGGTCTGTAGGATAAACATAGAATATTTCTGCATATAAAGTGCCTTTGAGTCATTGATCTGTATGAGTCATTTAATTGAGAGGTGCACCAGCATGTGAGGAAATGTAGGCAACATTTTCCACAAACATATTTAATATATTTATATATCTATAAAATTCCACTCTGTAAGGAAAATGGGAAGAGAAACCCCCTAAAATATATACAGAAGATGATAAAGTTGTGAGCAATAAGCAGCATGAATTTGTCCTGATTGCTTTTAAGAGAATTATAAAAATCCTGAAGGAAGAATGGTAAATATTACACCACGAGATTTTTGAAAAGGCAGTAAATTGCAAAAGGCTACAGCAAAGCATTGCTATTGTGCTAGGTACGTGCACTCTCTGAATGAGAAAGTCTTGATGGGGAAAAAAAAAAAAGGTTAAAGAGATTGCACACATGAAAAGGCTAAACTCTTCTGTGCGGGTCATCTGCCGGTGGGTTATTGCAAGATCCGGACACAGTCTGGACCAAGGTCAGGAGGAGTGATGGAGAGGACGGGGTGCAGGCGTGACCCCCTTTGCCAGACGCTTTCCTCCCCAGTCCCCAGGGGGAGGGGGACAGGAGGCAGCGCGGCTTGCTGCGGGAGAGGGCAGGGGACCTGCGGGGCATGGGGAGCGGAGGGCTGCTGAAGGGGAAAGATGCAGAAATGAGAAGGGAAGTGAGAGGGGGAGGGAGGAGCAGCGTCACGGTACGCAAGCACTGACGCTCAGGAGAGGACTTGGCTGGCTGGCAGGGAAAGCTGCCGGTGGCTGGGAGGTGGGAAGGCGTGCGCAAGACAGGCGCACGCGTAGTCCCGTGGCGTAGATACGGTCCGTCTCTGGGTACTGGCTTCCAGCTTACGGGAGAAGAGGATGCATTTGAGGCCCTAGCTTTCAGAAATAATCTTTTATTTTTATGTATAAATAATATTCCATACCTTTCAGAACATTTGATGGGAACTTGTGTCTCCTCCTTGCAGCCGGTGAAAGAAGTTAATAAAAAGAAGTTAATGTCATGCATTTGCAGCCCCTCAGAGAATGATAATGGACAGTAAAACTGAGATCTCAGAAGCCCTTGGTTTTGTTCTCTTTTGGTTTTGTTTTTAATTATTCTTGGAAAGTTATGAGAAGCAGCTGATTATATGGGAGTTGCTGGGAAAGAGGAGGTTTGCATGCATCTTGTGATGCAGTATGGACAACTTCAGCATCCATATTTGAGGAATAAACATTTGAGCTGTAAATAAGTAGAGAAAGCTCTGAGCACCTTCAGAGAGGTCAGAATGCTTGGAGGAAGGGAATACAGCTGTCGGTTAATTGAATTATTGAAAAAAAATCAGGCTGTTGTACAATGGAAGGGAAATTTGAGCTGCTCACGTGTTCTTCTGCTCTAATAATTGTTCAAGTCCAAAGCATTTCTGGAAAGAATGAGATGTGAGAAATGAGCTAGAAAACAGCACAAAAAATATTATACTGTCATTACGAGGATCAATTATAGACTCTTCTTTGGTATATTTGGCTCACTTGTTATCATTCTATCTCAGAAAAGGATATGACAGCAATAAAAGGTTCACAAACACACAGGCGGTGTTATTAGAATTACAGAAAGGCTACTCTATGGAAGGAAATTGAAATATTGTTTCATTTAGAGAGAAAATGAGTAAGAGGATATATCCTATAAAGATATGCTATAAAGCAACTGTAGAGGGGGGCAAATAATATAAAGGGGGCAAATGTTATATTGCTCTCACCCTGAGCAGGAAAGCAACTAAGCAACTAAAGCAACTAAATCTAGTTAAGCTACAAAATAAATAAACTCTGCTAACAAATCTAAAGATCGGTTCAGCTGTAGAACTCAGTATCAGCAGTTCAGCAAGATTTACATGACAATTTTCTTCCACCTAGTTTCTTTTAAATTCTTTAGAATTTTTTTTTTTTTCTAAAATCAGTTGTAGACATTCCTAGTTTCAGCTCCTGTGTACCATAATAATTTGCTGTTTCCTTTCTTTTAAGGATTTCTAGTATTTTATATGGAAAAGCTCACATTTTCTTGTTCCCATTCTTCCAGCTACCTTTATTGGGAAATGAGACTGTTCATCCAAATAAAGGACAAGAGTCAGGAAAAGCTCATGATCACAGCAAAAAACACTTCCTAATTTGTTTTCTCGAGAAAGATAGAATAAATTTTAAAATTTTAATAATTATATACTGCATAAATGTCACTATTTTGACTTGATAAATAAAACAGTTGTTGCTCACTCTTCTCTCCCCCTTCTCTTTTCCCTCCTGAGATTTTACTGTTAAAGGAGCATTCCTGTGGATGAGTCCCAAGAGTAAAGAGGCACTTTGCTTTCTGGTCATAACACATTCCCAATGTTGCCTCGCCATTTGAGCTGCAGACACAAATCTGAAGACACAGATAACAGATATATTGAAATATCATAAGCGATCAATTTTTTTCTTTTTGAAACTTCAGTCTGTATGCAGACATCATTGGTAACATTTTTGCGGCACTTTTTCTGTCACGTAAATGAACATATTCCAGATATTTGTCTCCCAGCATCACCAGAATACATTCTGTATCTTGGTTTATTTGCTGCAATATTGTTTATAATTATTAAAAAAAATAAAATAAAAAAAAATAAATCTGTGCCATTATTTGCTTGATCATATGAACCGAATCAAGTCATCTTCAGAACTCAGCATAAGTTTAAAACTAACTCTTGACCAAGCACTTAGCAATTAGGTAGACCTCACCGTTAATTTATCCAGGGAGAATTTGGTAATTTATATCTAGGGTTGGATGCTTGGATGGTTATGCTCTGTTTTCTGCACCTAATAATTCTGCAGATTCCTCCCTCTGGCAAAACAAACTGGTGCAGCCAGTTCTGCTTTGTCCCGTGCGACAGGCAATACTCAGACAGGCAGTGCAGACGGCAGCACCCTGTGTCCCAGCTGGAGCTGCCCGGGGGTTTGTAGGGGAGGATAACTGGGCTCACAAACTACGTGCTGCCTCGGTGCCCTAAAACCATCAGGTACACAGAACTGCAAATATATCTCAAGTTTTGGAGTTTTCTTATGTGTACAAGCCCAAAGTCTAGTCATGCCAGTGACACTGTTCTTCAGTCCCTCTCTCTCCTTTGTCAACCTCTTTCTGCTTTCTTCCAGGATGTTTCTTACATATTGAATGCTCTCCTGTCTAATTGGTCCAAATGGGTCTCTGTCCTTTAAATCTTTCTTCAAGAGGGTTAGATGCAGCCTTTCTTCTTATTATTTCCTACTGGTGACCTTGGACACCTTACCCACACCTTAGATTTTCAGTGCCGCTCTTTAGATGAAAGTTGCCACCAAATCTCTGTTAGGAGACAGCCAGAGACTCACTGTAAAAGGAAGAAAAGAGTCTAGAAGGACATTTTTCTACTCAGATAACATTGTACTCTTGATCCTCTACTGATGGGGGATACGCAGAGTTCAGCTGTTTGAGGATGTGCATTTAACTTGGGCAGAACATGTTTCCCACTTGCTGTGTATGACACTTACTCCAACACGGAGGACTTTTTAGCTGTAGCTCAGCAAAAGAGTTTGGGTCGGTGGTAGAGCCTTTAGCAGTATTTTATGGTCCAACTAATGTGCCACACTTGTTCAGACCTCTATAAAATCCAGGCTGTGAGGAACTCAATAAGCGATCCATATGACAACTGAAAGTTCATGCATCCGGGGCATTGAAGTTTTCATGTTTGTGTTTTAGAAAAGGTTTCAAAATGGCTCCCTCATCAGAGCAGTGGCTTTCTCCCTGGAGATTTAACTCCATTGCCAACTTGTCTTCCTTCTGTAAGCAGATCGTATAACTCTACATTTAATGAAAAACAGTCTCTCAGATTGCTCCATAAGGCAAATTATTTACCCTTCCACCACTTGCTTTGCAAAGAAATGTAAATACATCACACTGTTGTGCTATAACCCCAGCTGCCAACTGAGCCCCACGCAGCTGCTCACTCACTCCCCCTCCCCCCTCCCTCCCCCAGCCCGGTGGGATGGGGGAGAGAATCAGAAAAGTGAGAAAACTCATGGGTTGAGATAAAGACAGTTTAATAGGTAAAGCAAAAGCTGCGCACACAAGTAAAGCAAGATGAGGAATTCATTCCCCACTTCCCATGGGCAGGCAGGTGCTCAGCCATCTCCAGGAAAGCAGGGCTCCATCACGCGTAGTGGTTACTTGGGAAGACAAATGCCATCACTGCAAAGGTCCCCCCTTTCCTCCTTCTTCTCCCAGCTTTATACGCTGAGCATGACGTCATATGGTCTGGAATATCCCTTTGGCCAGTGAGGGCCAGCTGTCCCGGCTGTGTCCCCTCCCAATTCCTTGTGCACCCCCAGCCTCCTCACTGGTGGGGTGAGGAGCAGCAAAGGCCTTGGCTCTGTGTAAGCACTGCTCAGCAGTAACAAAAACATCCCTGTGATATCAACACTGTTCTCAGCACAAATCCCCAACATAGCCTCATGCTAGCTACTCTGAAGAAAATTAACTCCATCCCAGCCAAAACCAGCCCACGCACAAATGGTGAATACTGCATATGGGATTTGCTAATGGCTTTCATTGCAAGTATCTGATCAGCTGTCAGTAAGAAACATGAAGCTTTTTGGAACTAGAGCTTGATTTATTTCCAGATAGTCAATTATATAAATAAATAATTTGAAATATTGATCTCTCTTTCTCTCCTAGTAAAGTCAGATTTTCCACTGCTTTCACTGAGAATGCTAGAGAAGCTGGAACAAGGGAAAAATCTGATAATGTTGGATACTGCCCAAACTATCAGGATTTCAAAGTCAAGTCACTTTCACACAGAGTACTTCTCTATATCAAATGTAGAAGTCAATAAGAAACATTTTTCTACCAAACAGTTAAGTAAGCTAGGAGGGAACTGAGATTCCAAAACAACCAAAAGGTATCCCTTCATTGATTTATGTCTTTTGACTCAAGCTTAGGGTTAAACTAAGGGATTATAACATTCACTAGAGGTATTTCAGGCAGGGACAATTTGACATGTATAACAAAAACAACACCCTCATTTCAGTCCTGGTAAAGGCTTTTCATCATAACTTGCACAACAGCCGTCTCGAGCCCGACTCAGACACATGCCCAGAGCTGCTACGGTTTTACTTGACAGTTGGTCCTTAATGAATGCGGTGATTACTGCAAAGTACATGGTACTGGTTTAAGTTTGCAGGAATTTTAAGCCACACAAAAGGAAAAGCACAATAAATCTCTGTTCAATGATTCTCTGTCAAAAAAAATGAAATAAATCCCTTGTCCTTTCCAGCTCCAAGTACATCCTGGTCTCTCCAGCCACTGTCCTGATTCTTTTTCATAACATTTTCAGTCTCTGTGTTTGCCTGAAAGACTTGGTTCTTATTCAAAGTTCTCTAAATATTGGTTATTATTTTCTGTCTCAGGCATACATCTCATGGAGTTAAAAACCTGGGATCACTGATTCCTCCGCTATCAGAGGCAAACCTGTGCTGAATGGCTCCCAAGACAATATTTTATTTTGAAAATCTGGCCATTTGTTTTGGCTAAATAGGAAAAGAGGCCACATGTACTACAGCTACTTGAAACAGCAGAGGAATTGGACACAACAATAAAGCAAGTTCTTTCAGTACGTTTAAGCTTCTAAACCTGGTTTTGGAGGTGCTAAGCATTTTTATGTCTAATTACAGAAATCATATGAAAATAAATTTTGAACCCAGCTCACAGCACTAGCTTGCTTTAAACTTATTCATGTAACTATGCAGATGAGTAGGAAAAGTGAAAAATTAATTCAATTCCAGAACTGTTAGAAAATCCCAGAACAGAATTAGATTGATTCATGTGAGGGGACATGAAAGACTGTGATTTAACTTGTTTAAATTTAATTAGAGATGGCATTAAACCCCATAAGCCCAACCAGCCATAGTGAATCCCTGAGAGTCCCTGAAGGGCTGTGAAATGAGAGAGGAAATACGTGGGATACTTCTGCTATCTCTGTTTCTTGGTCAAAGGGCATGTCATCCCTCATACATAACACAGCAAGAGCAGCAGCTTATTGCAAGGTGTCACATGATGGTGAAATCACGTAGCACTCAAGTTGTGTTTTCTGCCCACGAAGGAAGAGTAGAACAAGATTTTCCACCGACACACATGCTATGCAGCGGGCGTCCATCTGCAGGAGCGGTCCCCCTCCGAGGCAGCTGGAGATGCCCCCTCAGTGCCCTGCAGCACAGTCAGGTGTGTTCACCCAACTGAGCCCCACGCAGCTAATCTGTCATATAAAAATTTGAACAACTTTGAGACCTTTCCTTGGTTTGGAGATACACAATCCAAATGTATAAATGCATATATTATTGATATTTGCCTCATTGTATTAGCTGTGTTTTCATTTGATATCCATTAACTTTTGTAATCAGCAAAACAGAGCAAAAAGTCAAATGGATGTAGGAAACAATGCATGCTTATTGCAAGCTATGAACTACAGCCACCCAGTCACCAAAGAAGCAGATAATCAGTCGAAAGTACGAATTTTCCTTTGGTAATCCGTCACCAATGAAAAGACTTTTCAGCACAAAATCCATTTGCACAGTTATTTTAAATGCATGATTCATAAACTTTTAAAGCGTTTGTGGTCAAAGTCCCCAACTGACCAGTGGTAGATACTTGAAAAATAGAAAAATGACTTGCAACTACGTAGAAAGCAGTAGTCAAGAGAGGGCATATCCCCACGGGATTTATTCTCTGTATAGCTGTTCTAGCATTTATATGTACAAGCAGCATCATGTTTCACTTAAAAAAATTCTTAGGATTTAGTCTTCTAATTTGTCTACATGTAGCCTATTTAAAATATGAATGCCCTACTTACTGCATAATTTTCAGTAGTGTTTTGTCTTCAAAACATCATATAACAATATGAATCCATCCCATCACCCCTATAGGTCCACTGATATCCAACTAACCTGCAACTTACCTTCTACATAAAAACTAAAATTCAGTCATTTTCCAACATATCTATGGCTGAGTTGGGGTCAGTGGTATTTCAGGTCCCCCTTTGGTGGTGCTGCCCTGACTAGTCTGTCTTACCCTTCTTGCCTTACAATATTTTGAATTTTCTAAACAGACGTCCTTACTTTGACATGTCTGAAAGTATGATGTTATGATTCAGCTCTTCCGTTATGTTAGGTAGGGTAAAACCATGTAGCAGGGGTATGGACCCAGCTCCTGCTGTCTGGAGTTAAGTGCTAGAAACAACTCTTTATCAATGTCATGTCTGAACATTTCAAAAAGAACCCCAAACCTTTGACCAATGTACTCCCAGTTATAAAAAAACCCTGAAAAGTCTTTCAACAAACATATCACTGTGATATTATGAAACCAGTCTTGTTATATGCATTTCCAAGAGCATTTCAGCCTGTGGATTAATCTTTGACATCTAGTTCTTCTTTCTCATAACATACTAGTCTTATGTTTGTCAAGCAGACCTTAAAAAAATCAAAAAGGAGTAAAACCCAGACACTAGAAGTCATGACATAGCCCAGATTGCACATCAAGGAAAGACTCACTGGTTTCTAGAGAAAAGAAACCCAAGGTTTTTTAGAAGAATTCACGGCCCATTTTTAAGTACTCAAGTCAGCCAATTAAAAGCCATTTTCCACAATAGCTTCCTATTTAACCAAAGACCACATTTTTTGGAGCTCTCAAGGTACAAAAATTGCCTATTTGATATTTCCACCTGTCTATCCAATATACAGTGCTTTGTGAAAAATTTAAAGCAACTGAGTGCTGACTTTCAAAGCCAGGAAAAATGAGGAAAGCCTACTACTAGGCACTGCTGTCACAAGCCTTCAGTTCGGAGTCATGTTTTAAATTAAGTCCACTTTAATTAGAAATCAATAGTAAATATCATGTGTGGGAAAAATGTATAGGGATAGGTTGGCTATGGTCACAACTTTGACATAATTAAGCTAGTCAGAACAGTGATTTCTTTGTCTTTTTGTTATGAAAATGTTTAATTTTAGGAACTTTTATGATCAGATATTGTCTTGATCAGAACACCGTGTCCTGTTTTAGTCTTTAACACTGCTGAAATTCCACTGACTCCACAGGGGTTTTTGTCAATATTCAATCCCCTTTGCAATCAGATCCATATTAATTTTGTCTTTAGACTTCGGCAGCTATCACCCTGTAGAAGCCTGATGCACTTCAGTACTGCAGTATTTGGGTTAATTTTGCCTTGCAACCATAATAACTTTCAGGTTTAGCACAGGCTAGCATGAACACTACCTACTTGTTCTAGCTCTGCACCATTTAATGTTGGAATTGGTGTTGAAAACAAAGTAAAAGCCAAGAAGCTGGATGCAGCTGCAGAGGTGCAGTGGGAAAGGCAAGATGGACAGAGGTGCTGTGTCCCGTGCATGGAGGGGAAGGCTGGACCACGACCCGGCTCTGCGGGGCCGGCCTGATGGAGGCAGACCCCGGGGGGCAGCTCCGACTCAGTGCACAGGCAAAACTCTGAGCCATATGAGGAAAGAAGAGGGAAAAACAAAAACAAAAAGTGAAGCAAATTTTCCATTCCAGATTTTATTCGTGGATAAAATACGGATTCCAGCAGAACTGTAGCTCAGTAACCGCAGAGAGAGCTCGTAAAAGTTAAGAGTCAACTTCCAAGCTTTTGCTTTGCAGAACAGATGGGAAAGCTCAGTTGTAGTTGCACAGAAAAAACATCAAACTTGCAAATTATAGCAGGGAAAGATAAATTACCCTCTCAGATATAGCAGTATCCCAACAATGCGAGTGCAATCATAGCGCAGTGCCGTTCTTGTTGAAGAGATGAAGTAAATGTATTTTATCCTAGATCTTACTTGGGAAGTTTAGCAAATTTTGCAAAGTAAAATACCATTTGGGCTGTAGTATTTTATAGTTATTATCCTCAAGATAACTTGAAGCAGGGACAAAAAAAGAATAATTTTATCTCAACATCGTTATGCATGCACTTATATGCTAAACTACATATAAACGCACAGAAATTTAAAAAATAAAATTAAAAATCATGATTATGACTTCAATGAAGTAAACAGATTCTAAAATTTCACACCTGAGGCTGCATCTGCACAGTCATTTATTGCATGGATGCATTTTAATTTTACTTTTGCAAGTAGAAGTAATTAGTGTTTTTATAGGGAGCATTTGTAGTTATTAGTTAGATAATGGTTTTATTAGTAGCACCAAAGCTCTTATTCTTTATATTTCAGCTAGTCTACGATAGTCTGTTCAACACTGTTCAACACTGAATTTGCTTCAGACTTACAACTACTGCCTTCCTACTGAAGACAGTAAAACAAAAAGGAAAATTTTCCTTTCTAGAAATATAAATATTGTAAATTGTAAATAGTTTGGACATTTCCCAAGAAAGAAGATGGGTTTTCTAGATACACTCACTACTCTGTTGGAAGAAATGGGAAAAAAGATTTCGTGTGGGATCTACTGATTACAAATTTCAAATATTTAATTATAGACATCTGCAGCTTTGGAAATCAAATATATTTTTACAACACATTTGCAAATAGGATTTCCAGACCACATTTGGACAGATTGCTCACCCAAATGAAAGAGGGGTAATGAAAGTCTAAATTGGCTAGCCCAGAAAGAAAGGCTTATTCTTCTCCCTGTTGTTTATTTGTCACAGAATGAATGCAGAATTTCTTTTTTTGATCCAGGAAACTTTCCATTTGGAGTTGTTTGCTCTCTTAATGAGAACAGCCATATTTTTCTATGAAGTATTCCATAAAATGTTTCACTTTGTCAAAAATTTGTGTTAAAAAGGAAAGGGTTGATAGAAAAATTTTGTCAGGAAACATGACAATGTAGGAACATTATTTATTGCATAATTTATAATAGCAATGTCTAGACTTGTAGCTGTTTTAACTCAATATCATATAAGCACTTCCTCTCAATGGACTAATATATGAAATGTCAGATATCAAGAATACTTGGAGAATTTGTTTATATTTTTTCAATGGCATGTTTTTCCTAGATAAAAGAAATCATTAAAAATATTATTATTTGCAGCCTTGATTAAGTGTTTCCTCTGCAATAGACAAATACTCACAAATACAGAAGCAAATACAAAATGTACTATCTGCTAGGCTTATGCTGCATAAGAATCAATGTTAATTGATTGTCTCCAGCCTGCTTCCTGTTGTATAGTTGCCAGGTCAACTGCTTGATAGTAATGTGAGCAATGAAGAAGCTTTGCATTAGCAGTGGGAAAATCAGTGCTGTTCAATCTCTTTCTGCACCTTCAGGAAGCATCTTTTCCCACTGACCTGATTTCCTAATGCATATCAAACACACTTATGAAAATAACCTCTGAAAAAATATCCTAGGGATGTTAGTATAGGTATTATTGCGTTCACAAATTTTGATTGTGGTTCTTGGTCTGAGAGATGCCCATAACTTGTTCTGTCTGGTCTGCCAAAAACATCACATCATGAATGAAAGGCATTACTTCACCAGCACCATGAGGATCTGCTCCCATGGCAATGCACCCTGTGGCTGTGGAACAAGTCTCAGCTGCAGAAACCTATAGCACACATTTGGTCGTGCTGGAAACTAAAGATGCAGTGATGAAGGAATTTTTTAGGAAAACACCAGCTGACTCATTGTTCCTACTTTGACAAGGATACAGCAATGACATTCCTTGTGTACAGAACCACTGCGGTGTCTCTCACAGTAATAACAACAGCATCACCCCTGCCCCACTGTTTATCCACTCTGAATGGCAACTGTGGGCTCTTAAAGTCAAGCTACAGAAATCATACAAGTTTCAGAGGAATAGTGATTTATCCTGCTTCATAACTTCATTGCTGACTTCATTTGAGAGATCTCATTCTTACTGATGGCCAAGTTCCTGAGGTCCCTTGTGCAAGCCAGGAGGCATCAAATGCTCATGGTCTCCTGCTACATAAACAGAAGGAAAGTCTCACGTCATGTGCTGCTCCTCAGGGCTCATGCAATATTAATTTCAGATAGAGCAAGACTACTAAAATAATTTTAACTGAGATCTATTCAGTGGGAAACATCTCATGGCACCTGCTTTTCCTTTTCATGACTTCAGACCTTGGTCCATGGTGCAGCTGCTGCCTCAGAGTGTGGGAAGCAGTCAGAAATATGGATCTCAGGGAGAAACCTGATGTCTGAGATACTGGGAATGTCCAAATAAACCCTTAGACTGTAGTCTCAAACCATAAACCTGACCTGGGAAAATTTAACAGGACCGGCACCAAACAGTTATGATCAGAGAGCCACAGCTAGTTTCCTGTTTTTCCTCGAATCCATAGTTCTCTTTCCTAGAACAAAGCTGCACTATTTAGCAAAATATGTGGGAGCTTAGAGCACAACACCTTCCCAGTCTTCTCCCAAGCCCTTTTCACACCAAGTGCCCGGTCAGCTACCCATGCGCGGGGGGCAGTGCCCGGCATGGCGTTCACCTGCGGTTATCGCTCTTCTAAGCCCACCTCTGCTAGGCTTTGGTTTCTGTGCAAAAAGGAAATGCTGTCTGATATTCAAGGAAACAGCTAGAATGGAAGATCAGTGAATGATAGATGTTAACTTCTACACCCAGGACAATTTGGACCTTTCACTTATCCTTCAACTTATTCCTTGCTAACCCTGACAAACACTCATTTTCTAATTAAGCAGTGCACATGCTGAATTTTGTGGAAATCTTCTGGCTTGGACCTTCACTAGATACTGGGATTGTATTTTTTGCAGGTGAAGAGAAAGCAGATCTTCTATATGCTTGCCAATACAATAGGGGAAACAAAATACTGCAGCTAAGCTATGACAGAGAAAGATCATTGCGAGATCAACTTTAAAATCAGAACAGCTATTTGTATTGTGTGATTTCTGACACCTTATCAGTTTGATTTTGCCCTGTACAGGCACATAGGTTTGCCAGACAGGCAGCTGGTATAAGGAATTATCTGTGTGGAAATACAAACAAATTCTGCTCAATTCATTCTGCATGCTTATTTTTGTTCGATCCTTTATTGTATATTATATTACATTATATTGTATTATTATATTGTATATTATATTGAGTGGTCAGTCACCACTCAAGCCACTCTGGTTGCAATCATTGAAGGAGTGCACAAGTGTGTATATTATTTAAGTTCCCATAATCTCTGTAAGTGAAAATACATAAGGAAAACATGACTTGTGACATCAAGTAATTAGATGGAAGGCAAAATGAGCAACATTCAGTGCAAACATTTGGAGCAAAGTGTTTTAAACTAAATTAAAAACTAATGAATAAAGAGATAGTAGAAGAGATGCTGGTACCAAAATCACTACAAATAGGATAGGAAAAGCTGGACACTTTTGGGCGTTATAAGGCCTGCGTGACATTGGGTACCTCTATAACACTTTTTCTGTTCGAAGACAACAGATAAAAGATAGATCCTGGGTCACATCCCATCATTGCGCAGCAGTGATTGAAGAGACATTATTAGGTCTGAGAATAAGAGACTTGAGAAAAAAAAAGACTAAGAGGACTGGGACCATTTAACTGCTGCCTTACCTGGGGGTAATGCTGCCCCCATGTCACAGGGAGAACAAAGACAGTGACAGTTACACAGAAGGAAGAACAGCATCAAGGTGTGAAACATAAGAAGAAGAAGAAAAAAAAAAGATAATTACTGTGGTAAAGGCTGTAATTTAGGGCATTTTTATATCACCCAAATGAATGTATGTTTTGAGGGGACTGAATTTCAGAGATGAGAGGAGAACTGCAGTGACACTGCAGCATGTGGGGAAGAACAGCTTCTATTCCTGATTAGCATCTCAGCATCCCACTGTCCTCCTTTATTGTTGTGTCTCCAAACAAATGAGTCACAGAAAAATCTCAGTCAAGAACATTGTTTTATTGAAAAACTCACTCCTTTTTTCCCACTCTGCATCTTTTCCTTCTGCCCTGCTCCATCAGTCTCTTTGATTTTCAGTTAAAAAATGCAGAGCCTCTGCTTCAAATGATATTAGGTTTTGAAAATTGGCAATATTTAACTGCAATTTAAAAGAAAGCAAAAATATGTATGTTTTCAAATGGATCACAAAAGAGAGGTCTCTGTCAGGAATTATTATCTGCAACCTTGCACTAGACTTAAAGCTGAAAGAAGAGACAAGCTTTGTTTTTAAACAATTTTATTTTCCTTACTATTCTGTCTTCCACCTGGGACACATGTATGAAGCAGAATGCATACACACATGCTGTGGGAGGTGACAGCAATTGTTATTTCGTTCTTAGAATCAGCAGTGCAAAAATCATGAAATATGTGTAAGCAATTCATTCGGGCTCCAAGGCATACTTCTTAATCTAGAAAAAACGAATTCCAATTAAATGGAAGTGCAGCAATTTCTTTGTTTCTCAACTTGCTAATGGTCTTTCAAAATCTGTTGCTGCCCTTGTTGGCTTAAAGATTGGATCAAGAATGAAAAAACCCACAATGTTACCATGACCTTTAGCAGGCATAACTGCTGAATTTCTCATCAATAATGTATCAGGAAAAAAAAAGATCTCTTCAGGAACCTAAGATACAGCAATCTAAGTGCATATAAAGAGGAAAAAAGTACTGTGAAAAGTCCAATGTGATCAGTTATGTTGTTTTCTTAATATGATGTCATGTAACAAAATTGTTCAACAGTGATCAATAGCTACCATTAGTGTACAAAATGACTATAAGACAATCCTTTACAGTGAAGAGTAATTAGCACAGTTCTGACACTTCTAGATACAAAGTTTATGAAAACTCAATATTCCAGCATTTTGATTCCTAATTTCAAGACCTCGTCCTAAAAATACTTTGAAAATTATTTGATTCCTTGTACATGGTTAATATGTCAGTGTCAGGGTTTAACCCTGGTAGGCAGCTCAGCCCTACACAGCCGCTCACTCACTCCCCCACTCAGTGGGATGGAGGAGAGAATCAGAAGGGTAAAAGTGAGAGAACTTGTGGGTTGAGATAAAGACAGATTCATAAAAAGTAAAAAAGAATAAACAAAAACCCAATAAAAAGGAAAAGAAACAAAACTAAGAAAAACAAGTGATGCAAAAAAACCCCTCAGTGTCTCACCACTAACCAACTGATGCCCGGCTGGTCCCGGATCAATGGCAGCCCTGGCCAGCCTCCTTCCCTCCCCAGTTTTATTGCTTAGCATGATGTCATATGGTATGGAATATCCCTTTGGTCAGTTGGGGTCAGCTGTCCCAGCTGTGTCCCCTTCCAACTTCTTGTGCACCCCCAGCCTCCTCACTGGCAGTGTAGTGTGAGAAACAGAAATAAAAGACCATGCCGCTTTGTAAGCACTGCTCAGCAATAACTAAAACATCAGTGTGTTATCAACACTGATTTGGTCACAAATCCAGAACAGCACCACATGAGCTACTATGGAGAAAATTAGCTCTATCCCAGTGAAATCCAGTACATATATACCGGTTGTAATATTTAAACACAATCTAGCTCTAATCCTTTTCCTGTGAAATCAGCAGTTAGGTTCTACCTCGCGACCCAAAGGCAGCAATCACAATACAGAGGACATGGGCATGGGCAGAGAGGTCTTAGACAATGTGTGTAGCTCGTATAACTGCTATTACTTCCATTCATTTGGGGCTTCATTTGATAACCCTAATGAATGGGAAACTCTGTTCTTAAATGTGAAAGCCCCTTTGGTTACCGAGGTGTCCTGCAGGAGTGAGGAAGCCTGTGCTGCCTCTGAGGGAGGTGTCCAGTACTGGGGCCGCTGGAAGGACTGCGTCACCAGCCACAGGGGGGACTTGGTTTGGGCTGGAACAGTGGGTCCAGGGTCTGAATTATAGTTGAGCTGCTGGAAGAACTTCCCCTTTTAGCTGCCTTTTTGTGTTAGCAAAATCAAAAGGCAAAGCAGCGTAAAGGCCATTTCTTCTCTTTCAATAAACTGCTTTCCCCCAGGATGGGTGTGGAATAACCTCAGGTGGCATTGTATGCTTGAAGAGGCACACGATAAATGTGTGTGGCCGTGCTGATGTGAGGATGCCACACCAAAACTACCAAAAATTGAACTGTTCACTTGGAGGATGATTTTTTTATATGCTTGTTCTGTTCCTGGAATACACTCAAGTTTACACTCTTAGGTTTTCCATCTACATATACACTGTGTGTCTCCCCTTTCACAATTTCATTCAGAGGTTTCTAATTGGTGAGCACAGTAAATTATAGGGATTCAGAGGAGAGGGTGGATGCATTCCCATTCTTCAGGGGACTGAAATAGCAAAGTCCAGCTGTGGTTAGAAAAGCTGCAGATAGAGCCAGACCTCCTGATAAAGGCACATGAAATTCTTCCAAGAGGACAGGAAGATTTTTTAATGAGCCAGTCGAGTTGGTGCAAGGTTGTCATTACAAACAATGAGGGATTCTGCTTTGCCATTTGACTAATATATCCCTGATTGGATTATTGTTGTTTACTGAATTTTGAAACATTTAAAGACAAGTTCCTCAGGGTTTGTTTTGTTGGTTTATTTTAATGCCTTTACAATGTGAAATGATGTAATAGGCTGATTGAAAGCATCACACGAGGAGAGAAATGAAGTTCATCTTGTTACAGTGTCTAAATAATAATGGCTGCAACATATGCATGAAAATCAGGGAGTCAAATCATAAATTCATATCAATATTGGGAATATCTTTGTTAGTCCTAAAAGCTAGATGTTTAGAAGTGAAATATGTCAGTTGTTTAGCAGCAAAATGCTTCAGTGCTACTAAACAGGTAGCAACAAACCCAGGCGTTCTTCAACCAAACAATGTAAATATTTCCACTGAATTCAATGGGACTAGTCTCCCACTGTTATGATTTGTTCTAGGACAACTAGAACAAAGATCTAGGACAATGAATAATATTATATCATTTAGAACTAATAGAAGGTACATTACATGAAATCTGGGAGACTCTGTGGATTGCACAGCATGCTAAAAATAACTTCCATGCTGTGACTTGCAATAGTCCCAAGTGAAAACAACCTTATTTTTTTGTTTCTTTGAGGTCTAGTAGATTTAGTGCCATATTGGAGCACCAAGTGATTTTAGTGCAGAGAGAGGGTTAATGACACACTCTGAATCTCTTCCAGAGGCAGATGGACTTTTTTTTAGAGGCAGCCCATCTGCATGTTGATCCAACATGCATGACAAAATGCAGAGATGTATATTTATGGAGGTATCAGGACTTGGAAAAAAGGATATAAATAATGGCCTCCAATGGTTCAAGTAACTCATCATGGTATCTCAGTATATATTGAATTCCATCCCTGCACAATGAATGTGAATTATCAGACATCATTGTTTTAAATAAGGCCAGGGGCTGTTACTGCAAAAGATAATTGACTTTTACCACATGTGATTTTAACATTTTGGTGTGATTTATAAAATACACTATGAAGGTTTGGGGTTGGATTTGATTTATACAGTTGGTTCCTAAAGTTTTTATTCCTCTCCAAAATCACTCTTCTCTCTAAGTAAAGCATGTCTAATAGAAAATATTTTGATAGCTATATAGAATTAGTATTAGGAATGCCCCTGGTCACAAAGGGTGCCAGATTTGCTAGTAACAGCCTTGTACATCTGAGTTTTGGGATGAGCTAGGAAGAGTTGGAGATGCATTTGGAAAGTCAGCTTGTTAAAAATCCTCCTCAGCATGCTCTGTTCTTTGAGACATCCCACTGTGGGCACTAAGCCAACAAAATGCAGATGCATCAACTTAAATGACCATTTGTCTTAAATATGCTCTGATTTTTTGACCTTCGTATTTGCCTTGTAGCTTTTCTAGTCTTTGTACTAGCATTAGTGTGTTTATAACAGGACTTAGATACTTAAGTATCTTTGAAGACCTTGTGGAAGAGGTGTTGATAAACACTGGGATTTCTTTTCTTCTTTTCTATAATCCCACCATGAATGTATTATTTATAACACAGAAACAGCCTACAGAACTTACACAGCTTCAGGACCATGCGTGAGAAACTGCAGAGCTACAGAAAATGAGATACTCTTGTGGAAAATATATCATTAGAGATCCCAAACTTGTAAAGATGGTGGCTAATGGTACTCAAGATGCTTGTTCCCATTTCTCTTACAGAGAATAAAATTAAGCATGGCCTCTGTTGTTGGGAAGAGGCAGATGAGAACAATATTCTTTCTCTGTTGATGACACTGGCAGAATTTTGAGATACAGATGAAAACTGGCAGTGGATAAATGGAAGGGCACTTTTCTGTGCAAATGAAAGGCTATCTGTTTTGATTTCATGAAGAATATGGTTGAGGCAGTTCATGCATCTATTCTGCACCGGGATACTGTATCTAGTACTTAGCCTGCAGCAAGTTTGTCCTCAAGAACAAATTATCTAATTGCTGATGCAAAATTTACAGAGACCTCATGTTGTTTCCCAGATAGATAGGAAGAGAAGGCTTGGGTTAAGCCCTGGTGCCTGTGGTGGGAGTGCTCCGGGGATCTGGATCATCACTACCACAACTGCCTTCTCTTGCAGTCAGTGCAACAGCAGTGCTGTACTGATAAGCTGAAAACAGCAGCACCTCCACTTACACCCCTTCTTAAAACGTAATCATAATATTTATTCAGAATTGAATAAAGACTTGGTTGAAGCTTTTGCTTCATCTTTTGTGACAGCAGCTGGATTACAGAGAAGACAAGAGCATATCACCAGCTGTAGGCAGCTAAGTAGCTCCCTGTACGCTCAAGAGGTTGGTGGTTTTGGGATGGCAGGGCTAGAGTCCAGATCTGGCTCCTGAGACGCCTGCATGATGGATCTGGTAAATGAATCTGTCTGTAAGCATCCAACTTTATTATACTAGGCCCCGGTTTATTTAATTTGTGAAATCCTGCTGAATCACAAACCCAGACAGTGTGACAAAATTCATAGCACTACATTCATTTCTGGCATTATTTCTTTTATTAGATTTATTGTGACTGATTGCTATTTTCTGCCTGACTGTAGTCATATATGAAGATATATGAAGTTATTTTCACTCATGGATATGTCTCCATAGCATGTTGGCTCATTGCAAGTAAATAACTGTAAAATAAAATTATTCATAGATATAGAAGACCCATTTAGCAAAGATCTGTCTGGAAAGAGGATCCTTGTATATTTTTTGTCAGTTAGCAAACATGAGCTTGGATGGATTTCCAATAGCATGGAGTTCAGTAGGAGGCATTTTGTGAAAGGAATGGGTAATATGATAACAAAATTTATCTTCTTGTTACTGGTTCTCATTTTCCTCCCCTCACTTCATCGTTCCAAATGTTCCCTTTTGTGCAATATTCTAGTCATGCTAACTGAAAACATAAGTTTCAGTATTTAATACTGTGGATACTGAAATACAATTCATTTGAATAGTCAGAAAACTATAAACCTTTACACATCCTTATCTACTCTTTGCAGTCTCCTTTTGTGCAATTCTGGTTTCACCATTATGTATCTATTTGGTTTGTTTCTTGAGTGACTTACAGAGTTTTTTAGGGTTATTTTCCCCTAGAAGTCTAGTCTGAAAGTTAGGTTTAACAGGCATATCTTTTGGGTACAAATGTAATTTGATAATTCACTATCAAAACTTCAAGCCCTTAGTGAGTTTGTGTGCTCAGAATTGAGCCTCTGAAATACTAAGAGATTGATGCCTAAGTATAATAAAAAGAGAGCTTCAGTTAAAAAAGAGACAATCCCTTTCCTCTCTTGATATTTAACTTATTGAATCATGTGGAGAGAAAGTTACAGATGAATCAAATGAATATTCTCACTCAGTTCAGGGCAGTGAAATCAGTTCTGAGAAAATTTCCAGAATTTTTTTTTTTTTTTAAGAGCACTAAGTCAGAAACTATTGCCTTTTTATCTTTATAAAACAGAAGACACCCAAAGTCCAGAAGGGTCAAAATTGTAAAAAGTTTAGCAATGGGTTATTACTTACATTACAAGCATCTTTAAAAGTTTTGCTGATTTGGTGAAAAAAGGTCCATACATTATTGTATGGACATTTGGTCATTTAAGAATTTCAAGGTGGTGGAAGCCTATTAACTAGATGTGGAAGAATGTAATTAAATGCATTACAGCTGCTGATCCTCAGTACCTATTCTAGCTATTTATACTGTATGAAAACAAATGGAGCATGTGTTTGCTATCTGTCTAAAGTCTACTGACTACGTAATATAGGTTTTTCATTAAAAGTCATGAAAACTTTCAAAGTGAATTTAATTTATCTAACATTGGATTATAAATAAGATGTGCAAAAAAACTCATTACATGTTTTGGACACAATGTCTAGCTGGTGTTTATCAATACAATATTTTTGAAAATGAAGATGTTCATTTGATATCCCTTTGTTTTTTATTTGTTTTAATCTGCGCTTGGTGGTGGAAATGGGAAACATTCCTAAGAGCTGTTCATATTTTTCATTAATATATAACATAATATATTGCTATGCACCCAACCCAGAGCAAGTACTTGTTATGTATAGTATGCAATTATGTCATTCTGTCTCACAACTATTATCTTACTGCCTGACCTTCTTTCACTGGAAGCCATGAGAATTCTGCTGTTGACCCTAGGCAAAGCATCAATCAAGTCCTTGCTCAGCAAGCAATCCTATTGATTTCACTCAAATCACTTGCATGTCATAGTACTACTCAGCATGAATCAGAATGATAAAATAAAGCCGTAGGTCCCCTTTTTACGTAAGTGACTACAATAAAGCAGAGAACACAAACTATCTGTACCTCTCTCCTCAGACTATCTTGATATCAAGTCCATTTCTATTACAGATACACAGCTCTTTCACTATGAAATATATTTGCCCTAGTATAATATATTAATATTTCTATTCAACAAATGCAAGACCAGAAGTGGGAAGACTGCTATCTGTTCTTAGGGCAAACTTAAGCCATAATGACACGGCACAAAGCCATCATCTTTTGTGGTCTTTCTTTAAATGTGTGCTTATATATTTTATTTATTCCATATTTGTTTTCCTGTCTATGAAATTTCTTCTCCTTTATTGCCTATGCTCTCATTTCCTTCTTTACACTACCTTGTTTCCCACCTCCAGTTGTTTTGTAGCTTTTGTTTTGCTTTCCATTTCTTCAATGAGCATTCTTTTTGTTGTTATTTTTCTTATTCCTGCACTCTTTCCTCTGCCCTTGTTTGTTGAATCTTTCTCCTACATCTTCTTAAACACCATTTCATTTTCTGCTTATGTTCTCTAAGACAGTCTTCCCCTTTTTAATTATTGTTTTTTCCACCTCAATTGCTGCACCTTTAAATTTGCTGTTCACTTTCTCAGGTTGAAGTAGGTTTTATCTGGTCCACTTTTCTATTTTCCCTCCAAATCTATCTTTCTACTTTCCCTTCATGTAGTCTATTCTAGCTGTTGTCTGTGGTTTTCCTTATTGTAACTTATTTTGCACTTTATTTCACTTGATCGTCTGCCATCTTTCTCTGTTTCCCAGAGGCACATGGGAGGTGAACCTGTCATTAAAACTGCACAATAGAGGCAGGTGAGAGTTGGTTAATTCCCTCCCACCTCCCTTCCATTCTTCTACAGTCACTCAGCTCAGACCTTGAGAAGTGGGACAGAAAGGTGGGAAGATGTGAAATTACATTTTGAAGTGTGATAACTAATGTGCTTCAGACTATATAATTATTACAGTCCTGATTGCTCTTTTAATGGGGAAGCTGAACAGAGAGACTGGGGCTGGTAGGTTTTCCTGAAAATCTAGCCAAGACTAAAATTCAGGTTTAGTTATGTCCTGGTTTCAACAGGGATAGAGTTAATTTTCTTTCTGGTAGCTGGTATAGTGCTGTGTTTTGAATTTACTATGCGAATAATGTTGATAACACACTGATGTTTTCAGGTGTTGCTAGGCAGTTGTATCATCTA
>VXBL01006440.1:437592-496956 GCA_013400195.1 Aramus guarauna | reverse complement strand
TGGTGCTCAGTTGCCAGCTGGGGTTAAATCACAAGAAGTTACTATGAAAATAATGTCAGAACATGCACACACATAAAATGACACTAGTTACAAAGAATTTACAATGAAAAAACTCACCCCAAAATCTAAACTAAAAGACGGGACTAGACAGGAATAAAATGGACTTGTAAGTAGAATGAGTATTTGCATTACGTTCTTATCCAGGCTTTAGCTAGAGGTCTTATTCTTTCTTGATTTGCCACAGTGAAAATATGTTCAAATGAAATTTATCAATTCCAAGAAGCTCATGTTAATTTTACATAGATAACTGAGTTTTGGATAATTACTCAAATTGGATCAAAGTAGTAACTGCTTCAGGATTCTCCCTCCCTGGGAGAGAAATCTTTGATACAGTTTCTACACAGATGGTCAAGCTGAAGCAATCTGGGTTCATACAAAACAGTTTCTTGAGGACAACTGTGGAACAGGCAGCAAAATATTCCTTTACAAAGCGGATCCACTCATAGATTTTGTGTTCACTTGAACAACTGTACTCTTGGAAGATGTCAGTGGTGACCACTGGGTTTCCTAGTTCAGGAAAAAGAAGCAGCCTGAGAGCCCGCTCCTCGCTCTCTTATGTGTCAGGAGAAGTTTTGTCACTGCAGACGAAAACATGAAGCTTCTCTCATCCCTGAGCCCCCATTTCAATATTGCTCATACACTGTGAAGCCCTCTGGAAAATTTCAGTTGGGGAACAGATATTTCTGCTAAGGCTGTAATCCTCACATGCCACAGCTACTGAAAACCACCATTTGTGATTGCCAATTATTTTCCAGGTGCTATGGCAACAAAGTAGAAGAGGAGCCCACTTCTCCCCTGGCCCTGAATCACTGAAGGCATGATCCTTCAGGCTACCTTGGAGCTGACTTGGGAACATCCAAGCGGAATGCAAATGTGTTGAAGCAAACTGCTCTCTAAAAAGCAGCGGGGGAAGAGACGACTGTTTTCTACTACTTATGCATTTAGTAACATCCAAAGTTTTAGTTTTGTATGGAATACTCTTCTGAATTTAGGCAAAAATTGGTGCTATGGCCATGTCAACATTACCGTGTTTACCTTTCACTCCAAGCCATGTGGTGCTCCACCATGTGTTACTTTGCAGCACATTTGATTTCCGCAACTGTATCAATCAATTCCTTACAAACTGGGGTTATTTGCCTGCCAAAAGGTTGCTTAGGACTTTTTTTATGAGTCAAGAATGCATTGGTGTATGAGCTAAAGCTGTTTTAATTAGCTTTCTAAAGGTGGTTTATTATGCTTTGTTTTGTTTTTAACTCTGGATTGTCCCTCATATCAACAGGTGTAATCAAAACGCAATACATTTTTCAGAAATACATATTCACTAATGGCAGGTGCCATTAGATCGCCTCTCCTGATTGCCTGCCACGGACCACAGAATCTCCCCATGCTGGCTCTGGCTCGAGCTCGGTAATTGTTTTTTACTAAATCACATCTTCTGGGAAGGCATGTGGGACTGAAAAGGTAAATACAGTGCCAAATTATGTAGTACATTCAATGTATGAGTCTTTCACCACCTGAGACTTAATTTAGACTTTGATTCTGAAAAACAAAATGCACCAAATGAATGCATTTACAAATTGTTGGAGAGAGCGGCATGGATGATACATAGGGAGGATGGTGCACAAGTTTCCTGGACTCTGGATTTAGTATGCCATTGCCTTTAACTGAGTAACAGACCGACTTAGAAAGATGTTCAAAGCAACTCACATATCACCAAGCTGTTTTATAGGAGGGAGGCTAACTTCGCAGTAAGAAAACCTTTTGTGAGCGTAATGCAGTATTGCTGGCCAGAACTCTGCAAACTAATTTTTCAGTTCAGCAGTGGAATTGAGGGAAAATAAAAATTCGTATCAGGTAGAGAATCATTCCTTTGTTCTACATACTGGTGGGATATACACCAGTCTCTATTAATGTGAGTCAGTGCTGTACATGCTCCCAGGTGGATGCATTTCTGCCTTCCTTCCCCTATAGGGATAAATTATATAGCTTTAGTTTACTTCTCATTGTCACATAGTGAAAATATTCACGGGCGATAAGGATCTATTCTTTATTAAATATTACCAAATTGTGTTTATTTGCATCAAAAAATATTGCAAGAAGTTGAAGAGTTTTGTTATCTTAGCAGACTCTGTGTTGCTCAGGGTCTTTGAAGTACTCCCATTGTTTCTGACAGGTTTTTTTTCCTGACCTTTAATAGAGATGACTTTCTGCTGCTAAATGAAAGGGGGTTTTGTCCTTTTGGTGGTTGTTTATGACCAGTTACATAGGTAGTCTGCTGCATATTTCCCATCACTGAGTTCTGTTGTTTTGCTCGCACCTCCAGCAAGCATCGTCCCAGGTTGGGGTGTTGTGTGGGCAGTCCATGGGCACAAACTTGTGGAAGCTCTCCCCACTGCTCGGTACAGGAGCGCTGGTGAAACAAGCATAGCATTAATAAACAGAAACAAGGGCACGGAAGGTAAAAAGGTAAAAGGTAACAAACACCCAACCCTTGCTTTAGTTTCTTTATGTCCAAATACAGGCGACTGACAACTGCGGGTTGTGATTTGGTTTTTTGCGGGGTTTTTTGTGTTTTCTTTTTCGTAGCTGTGTTGTATGTGTTGAGTGGGAACTGTAATGAAGGAAAATTACTATCAGTAAGATTATCTTGCTGGATTTTGTCACCAAATTGAGATGTAAGAGGCGGCTCTTGGTTCAGTGAGTGAATTGTTGTACATTTAGACACCTTCTGGTAGTATTTGGTGTATTCCACACTTTTGGCCAGGGAGAGAGACCTACTTTCACATATATCTATTGGTACTTTTTAAATAGTGCAGAATCTCTTTTGTTTAAATCTTTTGGCCCAGACTCTTTTCAGTATAATCCCTGTTTTACTTGGCAATGGAAATACCCATACAGAGTTTTGCAGGTAGACAGGATGGTGACAGCAATGTGACCTAATTTGGGGGGAGTTTCAGCTAGAGTACTCAGTCCTGGATAAAGTCATCCATACCTTTTAAATTGTTCATGCAATGGTTCAATTTAGTTTGCATGATCAAGAGTCCCTGAGCGGGATGAAAATTACAGCCTGCAAGAGGTAGTGGTTGAGAAAAATGCCACTTCTTTTGCTTAGATCATTATTATTTCAGTGCTTTGAATTCTTTTTCAAAAAGAGCAAAGGGACTTGCAAAGGCTCTTTTCTCAGTTTGCATGTTTGATCAAATACTGATTTTCAGCAATTGCAATTTACTCAGGAAAAAACAAAAGTGAATATTTAATTTTTCATTCATAGCAGATAGGTATAATCCTTTCTTAGGGAAATGTTCTTAAACATTTTAGACTTTGACCTGCTCAGAATTTCACCCAACCATGTAGTAAAAGAATAAAACCAGTAATTATTGGGGGAAGCTAATATTGGTTTATGTTCTCTGTATTTCCCGGGATACTGGTGGTTTCTCTACGCTGGTTCTGCCTCTTTATTTCCAGAGTTTCTATTTGTAAAAGGGCTTTTGGAGTTGCACTTTTGGGTGCTGCCACCTTCTCGCAGGCACTAAACTAGCAAGGGGAGGGGAAAGTAGAATAGGACCTGTTCCAGCACACTGCCTCTTCTGAAAAGCCCGAAACAAAGTTTGCAGCACTGAAGTGTGCTTTACAAGCACACTTTGTGCTACAATCTCTTGATTTTGGACCTTTCTGGATCTGTAATATGCCAGAGCTGATCCTTCCATAGGTTTCTGCAACACATCTGAGCTCCCAGATATACCTTTGCATCCCAACATTTGTTACCTTGTTATCTTTAGAAGGTATTGCGTAAGGATTCACTTATATACACGCAAGTTTTCACTCATCTCTGACTCGGCATTTTCATGCCATCCCTCTGTGTCAGGAAAAACAGAGCCCATCAGACTTAAGGTCCATCTCAGTATTGGAAAAAAAGAAGATTATATGGAGATATTTGAAAATGTACTGTAACACACTGATACATGTGCAATGATACATCTGCCCGAGTTCTGCAAACCGAGAAAGTTTTTCTGTGCCTAAACTTAATAGTGTGACCTATGTAAAATTTAACTGTTTTCTTTGTGAAAACTGTGAATAATGTTTAATCTCCACATTATTTCATCTTTTTTGTCCCCACACCTTTAGTTTGAGCCTCTTTCAATTCCAGTAAGAAAACATTCAACAAATCCTCAAGTGAATTCTTAAGTCATGAATGTGTGTTATAAATCTGTAAGATTTTTGTTTTGTTTGACCTCAAAATTCTGTCTCTTAAAATCCATGAAATTGATGAAGTCTGATAACTTTACCATAAACCTGGCAACATATGAT
The DNA here is from genome assembly GCA_013400195.1 of Aramus guarauna. Classification (NCBI taxonomy): domain Eukaryota; kingdom Metazoa; phylum Chordata; class Aves; order Gruiformes; family Aramidae; genus Aramus; species Aramus guarauna. Next base: position 492,588 of record VXBL01006440.1, on the reverse strand, counting down.
GATTTTCAAGAAGTCCCAGTTACTGCAAGAACTTGTCTGTTTGAAAGTTTTACCTTTCCTGCATCCCTCCTTTTCTTTTTTATGTCTGGTTTCTCAGAGACAAGACTTCCATTCTGAACTTTAGAGAATCAAAATAAAGTATTAAGTACATGGTTCTAAAGTCAGTGTCATGTTTTGAATGCATGCCTGAATATTAGAAAACAAGAAATCTGAACATTTTGAAATGTCTCCTCTTATTTTGGTTTGTTTGTTTCTGTTCAAGGAAAGGAGAAAATTCCAGTTGGAAGTCGTATTACATTTGACAGAAGCCTTTTTGTCAGTTCATTGCTACCAGCACCACACTGGTCTAATTCCTCATATTTCACACTGGGAAAAAAATCGTTTCATTGCAGAAAGTGCTGGAGGTAAGTGATAAGTTAACAGTTTAACTTTTTGAGAGAAAGGCACATTCAGTAAGTGGAACGTGGACTACTCCAGCTGGAGGCAGACTCAAAGAGGTGAAGTTTATAGTGTGCCATTTGCCCTTTGCCCAAGGGCTTGTTCTGAGGATGTAGAAAGCAATATGATGTCAAAACAGCAATGGGCTAGACAGGGTTTCCATTAAGATCTTCTATGTCTTTTAAGGATTGCAGGTCTCACTTTTTGTCCAAAACCAGTTTAGCACATATGCATTAACCAGAGCAAGAACTTGTACTATGGTTTCCTGTATTGCTGGTGAGTGATGTAACTGCTAGATAACAGAGTAAATCACACTTTCTCCATTTAGACCAATGAATATTTAGTTTATTTATATACAGTAATTCAGCTTCAGTAAAAGAGAGAGAGAGATATAAAACTTCTGCCAAAATAGCCCTGAGGGTGACTAATTAATGGAATTATTAACTCCATTATTGATGAGCTAAGGTGTCTAGTTTGTGTTCAAGAAGAACCCTAGCTCTCATGTTCTGGGTGAGTGCTCCGACTGGCAGCAGATATCTGCGGTGAAAGAAGAGATATCCCCACAGACTGCATTCTGACAGCAAGAAATCCTCATTATGATTAAAAACTGATGATATTGAAACTGATATATTTATAGACACATACATACATACAATGCATGTGTGCTTGCAGAAAGTTTTGGGTTTGCCAATTCTGTATTTTCAAATGAAAAGCTTTCTGCCAGGACATTTCTGACCAGCTGCAATAGCAAGGCAGGCATCGTGGCTGATTGCCACTCGCATTTTACCAGAGCTCATATTTGATAATATTTGACATCACTTTTCATTTAGGTTTTCTTGATAAATAAGTGAGATTTGGCTGGAGAACAGTATGATGTTAGATTTACCACATGATAAACCTGTTCTTTATGATTTCTAATTATTAGTTTTGTAACTTGTTGTACTATATGTTTGGAACATGTGCAGATTTTAAATCATTAGTATCATTGGAAATGCAGTAAAAGGTGTGATAATGAAAATGGTCTTATAGCAAGTATTATCATTAGGCATCTAGACAGTTCAGTAATCTGGTTCCTTGGGTGGAGGGAAACATTTATCACATGGTTGTGAAACAGTCAATTCTAGAGTAAAAACCCAGCTAGTTTAGAGCTCCTGGCAGGAATAAAGAAACTTTACACAAAGACACTGAAACAAGTCCTCCACTTACAGGAAATAGCATAGTATTTTCACACAGTAATTGCAGGGGATGTACTTTTTTAGGGTGACATATGAAAATCCACAAAACAATGGACTGCATAGTGCTCAGTTATTCCATGATGTAGGAACAAACTCACTGTACATTCAAGGAGTTAAAAAGAAAAGAAATAATCATACCTGATATTCAAAGTTAGCTCAGTGCCTCTAGTTGGGATTTGAACCATGACTTTAGAATAATAGAGAAAGGAAAAAGAACAGTTTGGGGGTTTTTTGTTTGTTTTGTTTGGGGTTGTTTTTTCTGTTTTGTTTTGTTTTAAGGAGACTATGATAGAGAGAAGAGGTAAAAATGGCTTACCTGTGACAGGTGTCTTCTCTTGTGTATGCCTCACCCAATTTAGGTTCTGCACAAGCCATGACAGGGTCAGGGAACAGATGCCAAAGGTAGCACATAGGTGCTGAAGCTTCCTTAACCTTCATTCAAAGTTCAACAGATGCTTAAAAAAAAAAAAAAAAGTCACCACATAGAACTTAGATGTTTAAAGTTGTGATGTAATTAAGCAGTATCCAGATCTGATTATGTTCATTTCATTGTATATGTAATACAGTATTTCCATAATGACTGGATGGGACATTGCATTTACATTGTTCTGTACTTTAATTTTAGACTTCATTGTTATTGATATCATCAGCGGATACCGTGGCATTGTGAGAGTTCATGTCTGTAAAGTCTCTTGACAACCATTCAGGTGGTTTTGGCTCTCAGTTCATCAGATGTTAAACATTATAAAACTGTGCAGGATTGTTCCTACCTTAAAGTCCAACATTCTTCTCTATGCATAGGACTAAATGGATCATTTTATTATTCTTTGCTCGTTGTTAAGCATAAGAAAAAAACCCTCTTTTATACCCAACAGCTTTTCTTTTTGTAGTGGTCTTTTCATTCCTTTGATGCTGGCAGTTATCAAAATTAGAAAAAGCAGTGGGTGAGATCCAGCTCATGTGCTATTGGTCCAGATTTTCTGTCGTAGTCCATTGCTAGATAACTTATTTTTGATTTTTCAGTTCAAAGATCACGGGAGGTGGATCACAAGAGCTGCTGCATATTCAAGGCTCTTATTCTACCAAATAAGACTCCAGATGCAATTTAGTCCTACCTAGGAACAAAGACCTATGGACTCCAGATTTCAGAAACTTTGAAGTGAAAAATAGGCAGGCTAGCAATCCCCCATCTTCCCAGTAAGATTGAACGGTGGGGGAGTTATAGTAGATAAACCTGAAGTTTATCTTTTGACTCATACTTCAGATAGAGATCTATACCACTGAGAACTCACATTTCAGTTAGAAACTCACAGCTTATGCAACTGTATTCATGATCTTCTTACGCACAAAGTTAATGAGACAGAAAGTTCCCTACCTTCTTAGCAAACACCAAAAATACCTGCCAGCAAATAAATATTTATTCAATCTTTTTAGCAAGTGTTTATTTCAGTTACTGAAATAAATTGCTTAGTTAACTAGGATGTGTCTAATTTCCCACACTTCCACTGTGTAACAAACATTGTCAAAAACTTGCAACACGGATAACAGAAACTACTTTCCTGGACTTGTAAGGAGGAAGCCAAGGACACACTTCAGCTGGAGCCATCCTGCTAAGTGGTAACTAATGACAACATGTTGACCTTTGTTCAGCTAGGACTTCCTTAACTAACAACTAGATCATGACCTGGAAAAAAAAAAAAAAAAAGTCCTAGGCAGAACTAAATTAAAAAGGCATAATTTTTCAGCTGAACTAAAGTTTTATAGCAAGATATGTTGTTTTTTTTTTTTCCAGTGGCCTTTTGAGCTAAGACACCACTGCATAAACCATAAAGAAAGATTTAAAGGCATTTTGATATAGCTGCAGGTTTTCCTAGTCTATGTTTGCAGAATCAGAGATAAAGAAGAGGATGAGTTTTGCCCTGGGGTTTATTACATCCCCTGTTGGCAGCATGGAGTAAAAAGGCAGTATAACTTAGATTTTTTTTAAAAAATGTGGTAAATTGATTTTTTTGGGGAAAAATTTTTGGAAACAGTATTTTGCAGTAAGGCCCAAAATACTGCAGATGGAATTTAGTATGGTTTAGCTCACAGCCCACACAGGGCTTCTACAAGTACGTATGTGACAAAAGGAAGACTAGGGGAAATTTGGGCCCATTGCTCAACAAGATGGAGGACCTGGTTACATGAGACATGGAAAATTCTGAAGAACTGGATGTCTTCTTTGCCTCAGCAATGTGCCCTTGCAGCAAAAAAGGCTAATGGTATCCTGGGCTGCATTAGGACTGTTGCCATCCAATTGAGGGAGGTCATCCTTGTCCTCTACTCAGGACTGGTGAGGGGACATCTGGAAGACTGTGTCCAGTTCTGGGCTCCCCAGGACTGGAGGTATTCAAAAGGCATCTGGACATGGTCCTGGGCAGCCTGCTGTAGGTGGCCCTGCTTGAGCAGTGGAAGTGGACAAGATGACCTCCAGAGCACCCTTCCAGCCTCAACCCTTCTGTGATTCTGGGATCCCATTTGTAGATCAGAGGGTCCCTGACTAAGGCAAGTGAGAGCCATTCTTTCTTTCAAGCAAGTGAAACTATTAGGGTGTAATTGTAAACCAGATGTCGAGATTGAATGAAAAATCTCTAGTTTTAAAAATCACATGTTGTCATAGGCTGAGATATGAAACATGAATGGTGCATCAGCATTGTTCAAAATGCTTTTTAAAGCATTTTGCACATGTATTAGTGTATGGCAGGGAAGGAAGAAACAATTGTACAAAGTTTGTTATGCATAAATGAGTTGTACCAACATGGGCCAGATATAATAAAAGATGAAAAAAATTATATTCCTTCTACCCTTACATTCTCTGTAGTATGCTGCAACTTTTCTACAGTTGAAGAATTAGCTGATGTACATATAGAAAAATAAAAGAGGTATTAAAGAGCACCCCTACAGTACTATAGCTCAGAGTAGCAAACATTGGAATGGGAGAAAAGTAAAATAAAAAAAAAAAATACAGGAAAAGGAAAGATAGCATTTATTAAATTGATTCCCCCCCCTCCCCCCCAAAAAGCAAACAAAATAGGTGAAACACAGTCTTCCCACAGGAAATCTTCCATGGAAAATGTGGATATTCTCCTCTAGGAAGCAATCACTTTGTTCACTATCCAATATCTCCAAATTATTTTACCCAGAAAACCCTACATAATGCCTATGGCTAATTAGTTTCATAATGTGTCTGTCTTGTGTTTCTGTTGTGGCATCTGCATAATTCTGCAGGAAGTGGACTAGGGCTGCTTCCCAGTAAGGTGCTGGAGCATATAGATGGGCTTGTGCACTCAGTTAGCAAGATGTTCAGGCACACACACCTGACGGATGGCCTGTGCTGAATGTGTTCTCAGCTTAGCCTGTAACTGACGGGTGACTCCAAAAAAGACATTAATTTTTGTCACCCAACTTCTTATGGCTGTGTTTCCCCCACATGACAGTGCAGGTAACCTCGTTTAATTTGAAGAAGAACATTGTGGGCCATGCACAAGGGCTCCTTGGGGACTGTTAATCACTGCAGGGGTTACCTGTGCTCTTCGCTGGTGGCCCTCCCTGGGGAAATGCTGAACAGCGTATGTCTCCTATAGATTCCAGGAAAGCAGCAAGCACTCAGCCCTCTCATAGTATTTTTTTTTTTTAATTTTTTTTTATTCTTCTCTTTTGCAATTTATATATTCAGAGCAGCCAAAATGCATAAGTTTTAGAAGAAAAAAAAAAGAAAAAATTACTCCCCAGCAGTATACATTGTACAGTCTACATTCAGAAATTAATGCAGCTGAAGTTTGATTCAGTAACATCATGACCTATGAAAAATAGTTTACATTATTTGACAATTTAAGATAAATCTTAAAGCAAGTACATATACCTGTGAGGTTTTTGTGACCACAGAGTTAAACAATACTCAAAAAGAAAGCTTTAGAATGAAGAGATATATCAGCCCTTGCTGAAAGAGCCTAGGAAAATTGAGCTACAGAAGGAAAAAAAAGAAAAAGGTAAATAAGTTGGGATCACTAGCAGGGAGCCTAAAGAGTGAGTATTTTTTGATGCTATTTTCAGGCCTTAATTTGCTTGGCTTATCCAGACAGATGGCATTGCTTTTCTACCTCGGTATATGAGTGAGGACTGTGCCATTGCAGTCAAAGTTGATGAGTTTTATTCTGGCGACTGTATGGTGTGCTGATGAATGTACTATCTGTTTATATACTGACAAAGACAGAAAGAGGCTGCATTTCTTCAGAAATAAGGAAAAAAGTTCTGTAACTGAAGTCAAAGAAAGTCCATATGTAAGTGCAGTGAAAGAAAATGAATTCTTTTATTTTAAAGTGTTGTATTTACTTGCAGATTGTTATATTTAAAAAAGATAACACTATTCAGTATTTTGAAAATGTGTGTTCAAGCTGCATAAAACGTAAAATGCTGAAATTGGTTACATGTTCACGGGAGTCCGGGGCTGCATACTGCCCGTTTTCCCTGTGTCTCTCTTACACTGAAGTCAGACAGACTTCTAACCAGAATGTGACTATTTGATCTGTATTAAAAAAAAAAAAAAAAAAAGAGGGCTGGATTCTATGATCTTTTGAAGGCCTCTCTTGGTCTACCTCTTTAGAATTTCCATATTTAAGTGGTGCGTAGGAGATAAACTATTAAAAAGTATTTTTTCAAATCAAACAGGAAAGATCTTTACCTAACTTCAGGTATCGTGATTATTGTGAGGATCACTGGCATCCAGCTAAGAAATGGAAGGGGGTTGGAGGGACCACCTGCCTGCCAGGCTGGCCTGCACAGGATATACATATATATTTTTGCTTACAAAGTTTGGAAGACTTTTCCTAAAGAAGTATGTGCTTTGCAAAGACAAAGTTTAAAATTTCATTCAAATACCAGCACAAATAAAATTTCACAACCTGCAGCTGAGTTCACGTGTTTGTTTCCAAAGAGAAATACAGCCTAAGGAAACAGTCATTGCTAATGAATTCCGTGGTAATTAAAAGAGCAACAACTGCAAAAGCGTTTGCTCACTTGATCATATTGAATCTCTCTTCTCTTTTCAAAAGAACAGTCTGATGCTTGGATCCAGATTGTTCTCTGTCTAACACAGACTTCTTAATATCCTGCTGTTTGAAGCCATACTTTATCAGCCTCATTATTGATTTGTAGATCCATTATAACTGAAAATCAATCTGAATATAAATCCTAGTCCTCAACAAGCTAAAATGATGGGAAGGATGAAATTTCTATCTCAATTTTTCAATTCTTCCACATAGCTCAATAAAGAGCTGTAAAACCCCCCAAATCTCCAAGTTTATCAGTGATGTCAGCAAGAGGAGGAGCTGAGGAGGAAATGGTTGAACAATGCTTATGTAAGAACAGTGAATTAGAAAAAAGTGTTAAGAACCTATGAACAAAAAAAATATTTTTAACATTTACGTTCTGAGTAAGAGGCGATGTTACTCTGTAGTCAACTGTATTGTGTGCTATATAAATTTACAGCAGGGGAAAAGGAATTTTCTTGTGTTGTCTTACTAAATCCTCAAATAAAAAAAAAGTATGAGATGGTACATGATCGTCTCTTATTCATCTTAGTGGAAAGTTAATTTTTAACCCTAATTTTGTCAGTTTTAAAAAAGAAGGATCTACAGAGAGAAGTAGAATCAGTAATAAATTATACTTAGATTAACAAAAGTAGAGTTTCCATTCTGTTCTACATTTACTGCATCCTTGCTGTGCAGTCACTTAAGCTTTTGTGTGTCACAGTTTCCCCAGCTGAAAAACTGACACACTTGCTACAATAATTTTTGCCAGGGTTCCCGTGTTTTTTTCCTCCTAAAATACATGGAGTCAGAGTGGGTTTTTCTGAGCTGCTCGAAAACTTTCCAGCACATTACCTGCTACTGGAGCAAAAGATGACTGTATTCAGATGACACAGTAAAAGCTCTTGAGAAAAGAGTTAGGATGAAGCCTTTTGATCAAATTTACTAGAATTAATTCTACCCCTAGAAAATTAAATAGATTAGAAACCTGTGCACAACTCAACCACAGCAGAGCAAACTTGATCTTAGCATCTTATGGGGAACTAAGGGGGCTGACCAACACAGTGTTTTTCACACTCACACATGCATGGCTTAAGGTACTATGCCTTTGATTATTCAGCATGGATGAGATACTTCCAGGCTAATTATGAATTTCATCAGACATCACCTGGTTTTCATCTATGGAAAAATACGTCTGCTTCTTCGCCAGCTTGGATTCAGAACAGCAGTTTGCATGAAAGACTAGTCAATATACAGAAGATACATGAATTAATACAAGCTAATATTCAGCTAGTATTTTGGACACTTGAGTATTTCAATAGAAGTAGCAAAGTTGTTTCTCACACATCATGAATTATATCATCCCATTTCACAATAGGACCATTAAATATATCAGCCCTAACCATTTTTTGAGATATAGGTAAAACATCCTATTGATAAGGTCAGTTGGAGCAACAAAATTTTAATGGACAACTCCAATATCAGTATTTAACGGTCTGAAGGCAATCCTTGCAAGGAAGTTTGTTTCCAGATAGCTTAACCATAGGATCATAGAATCATCTAGGTTGGAAAAGACCTTTAAGATCATCAAGTCCAACCACTAACCTAACCTTGCCATCCCACTAACCTAAACTTGCCATCCCACTAACCTAACCTTGCCATCCCAATGAACCATCTAACAATGAAAGTTCAGGGTTGTGGGTTTTAGTTTTTTGGGGGTTTGGTTTGGGGTTTTTGTTGTTGTTGTTGTTTTTGCTTTAAAATGATGACAGATGATTGTAAAAATCCCCCAAAGGAAAAGAGATCTTGGAAATGTTTAAGATAAGTCTATTAAAGATTATATCTAAGGTCACAAAATGCAAGATGTGTACAGTCTAAAAATGTGTTTGATAACATATAATGGCATTTTAAATGTAGGTGCACTATTGTAACCAGGGATAAATCAGAAGTCAGCAACTAATAATCACATATTTTGCTACTCTCATAGTTGTTTTTATTCTTTGTTTTTGTTTGGTTAATTTCTTTTGTTTGTTTTCTGTTTTAATAAATTTTAGTCAACTACCTGCATTGATCTCTACAGAATTAAACTGTTTGTGAAGCAAAAGAGAAAAAAAAAACCTTTTGGTAAAACCTGAGATCTAAGAATCCTCCTCTCCTCTGCCTTCACTACTGTCCCCTTCATCCTCTTGTCCCCTAAACCAGATGTGACATCTAAGAAGAGAGCCGAAGGAGAAGAAAAAGGATTGCTGGGATATGGTTGGGACTTAGAAGTAAAGACGTATAAGGGTCAACTGAGAAAAAGAAAAATCAAGATGAATTAGAAATTACAAAAGAGAGTATAGAGTTCTGGAAGTTGATGAAGGAAGAAGCAGAAGCAAAGAGTAAAACAGTAAATCAACACTAAAATAATACTTCAGCTCAGCTTTCTGACTGCAGACTAATGATGGAAACAAAGGGAAAGCAGGATGGTGAATGGGAATGAGAGGATGAAACCAATATGATCACAGCTGGGCTAGAAGCAGAAATCAAAGGCTGTGTCTGCGCTGCAGGGGAAAAGCAAACATGAGGGACGCCATTCGTTCGAGATGTTCACTTTGTCACACCTGTTCTGCCACTAAGCAATTAAATTGATTTCATTCAGATAAACCAGACACAGTTCTTTGTCTTGAGGTGGTCATGTTGATTCTTGCTACATCTCCAACTTCTTAAGTTAATTTGTCAGTTGGGTGAATATGGTGTGTTTTGAACATGGGCAATAACAAAATGCTGACATTTCAAGGCAGCCTACTCATTTGGTTCCTCCAGAACAACTAAGCTCATCTCTGCACAGCAGGACAGAGCCAGGAGACCCCAGTTGTCCAGGCTGCAAGATCTTTCACAGTATTTGACTGTTTCATCTTTTCTGTATGGCTCTCTTCATCAAAAAAACACGTGCTTGGGTGCTCAAATAGTCATTGTATGACTTAGCATTAAGCCCCTGATTAAAACAAAGCACAGAGTTTGTTATTTTCCAGATGAGGCATTAGGTGAATTCTGCTCGTGTCTTTCTACTCGCCCCATGGCTGTTGCACAGTGGAGGCTGGGCAGTCCCGCTGACCTGAGGTAGGGACCATACGTGCTGCAGAGTGCTCTTTCATACGTGCCTCCATCATCCCGTGCCTAGCAGCAATTTGGGTATCATCAAGTATAGAAGATACAGGGTTTTCCCATAACTGCCTCTCCTGCTGTCGAGCATAAAACCAAATGTGATACAGCAGAGTTCTCACTGTCATTGCTGAAAAGTATTCATGTGAAAACTAATTCACTGGACTGCCTTCAAGAACAGACCATGTTTATTTGGGTTAGAAATTTTAGTTGTTCTAGCCTGTACCCAGTAGATGAGCTAAGACATTTGGGAAAAATCTGTTTTTCCATTTTCTTGCCAATAACAGCTCTGTTAGATTCAAATGGTAACTTAAAAAAAAAAAAAAAAAAAATCTGTTACCTTGTGTCATTCTGCAGTTCATCCCCTCCTGTTTGTTTCTGTCCAACTTATTTCAGTACCTCTTATCAAAATGCAAAAATGCAGTTTCTCCATCTACATCCCAGGTAAGATCATCCTATCCCATTTTATCCTTTTCAAGCAGATTTCTCACAGGCACCAAGGCTGTAATTCCCAGTGATAGGACATACTGGGTTTTTACAATTGTAGATATTACACAGCTTATTTAAATGGCTACTTATGGCCTGCAACTCTGGTTTTTGGCTGAGATGTGTGAGTCTGTGCAAAACTGCTTTGTCTTTATGGTGATTTCTTTCAGCAGCTTCCACAAAGAGGACCACGGGCTACATGCCAGCTCTCATGAATCCAGCAACTGATACAGCAGTGAGGTGGCAAGCTTCATCACCAAACCGAACCTAGCAGGCAGAGGGCTTTTTTCCTCTGATGAACTGTCCAAAGTGGAAAATACTCCTAGTTTGCTACCAATTCGGTGGTAAATGCAGACCAAGTAGGCTAGGAAAGTGAAACTCTATGTCATTCCACTAAAATGGTTCTACTTTTTCAACATGGCTATCAGGCACCTTAGCAAGCTAAATGCCTGAGGGAGTGCAGTGGTCACACCAGTGACTGCCCGCTGCCTGCATACCTTCCTGACTCTCTGCCATATGCTTTTTCTATGCAGCAAATCTACTGGCAGTTAAGAACTATATGGAGTTCATTAATGAGTAACAGATCTAGATTTATGGTCTTTCAGAAGAAAACTTCAATTTCCTCCAAGCTTCCTCCTTCACACAGCATATTGACATTAGAGGCAAGAGAAAGAGAAAACAATGTTTTTATATACATCTCTTATCATGTCTTCCCAAACCATGTGAAGATGAATGTGCTATAGCTTTTATGGAAACAAAAAGTCGTTGCGGTAGCGTTTAGTTTCCATTGCAGCAATGATAGCAGAAGCAACAACTAAAACCTTGTCCTTCATTTAGCTGTACACTATATACACTATAAGTGCATTCTCAGAAAAAGTGACATTTACAGTAGAGCCTAACTGGTACATTTGACCATGTATTAGGAAATGTGATTTCTAATCTATTCTTACTCCTGGTTCTGTTCCTGTGTGCCCAGGCTGTGTGATACCCCAGGACGACAGAGCCTGAAGAGCCTGTGGCAGCTGTTGTAGCGCAGAGCAGCTAGCAGTCTCCTTGCTCCTAGTTTGGGCAGAATGGTGCTGCCTTACAAAGGGACGCTGTGATTTTGTATCTCCAAACATAAACAAGGACTAAGATGAAAAACAGCACCTCTTTGAGACACGCCAGCGTTCTTCCTCAAGGACGTTTACTTCTACTCCACTTCTGGTAGGGGGCCAGGAGCACAGTATAGCCCAAGGTATAGCTCTTAAATGTGATAAAATCTGTGTGGGTCAGCATTAATGACCATCAGAAATGCTTGATGTCCCCACCAGCTATTTTAGAATTGCCTGAGATTTTTAAACCTAAACGAAATCCTTCTATATAAACCCTTTACACAGACTAAGAACAACAAAAATTGATCAGGGCATACAAAACACACTTTTTTAGTATTTTGAAAGTCAATAGTGTACTTAAAAACAATTGTTTAACTTAAAGATACTGTAGCCTAGAATCTACAGCAGTCAGGAAAATAGTTGAGCACAGTTTTTTTCTGGAAGCTATTTGACTTCCACTCCCAGTAAAGCTGTTTGAGCTAACGTCAATAAAGTTCTAATTGTTAAGATCTATTTAATCAGAAGAGTTGCTATTGAGCCTTATTAAGAAATGAAAGAACAGTCACCATGGCTCAGAACAGCAACAAATCTTCCAGTTTATTAGGAGCTCTTTGAAACCTCTATCTTTTGAGACAATTATCCTAATACAGTATTGAAGGACTTTGACTCAAGACTAACTTAATCTGACACCATTTTGGTGGTTGTGATTGCACAGTTACACCCACACAGTGATATTTTGCAGAGAAAAAAAATTGTAAGAGGATTTCTGGGATGCTCAACTGATGTACTTTTTTAATGGAGTATGATGTATATTGTATGATTTCTGTAATGAGGAGATATGTCAGTCGCGTAACAGAAAAGAGGAAAGTCAACAAGCATGTGTGAAGCATGTGAGAAGAGAGTAAACTATATTAGTCATTAGCATTTATTCTTTACTATACCACTGAGCTACGTACCAAATGGTTTTCCTGCTACAATTCCAAGCTAAGCATGTGAAACTAATTGGTTTATTTAGTTGGTTGATTAGTTTGTTGGCTGGCAAAATTTCAACTCTAATCAATTCAAAACCAAACAGAAAAGTCAACTGTTTGACAAATCACAAATATTATTTTGGATTTGAGCATTAGTTTTACTAAAAGACTTTACATTCAAATTGAAAGAAACTTCAATTTCTTTGAAATGCCAGAAGAAAGCATTAAAATACCAAAAAGAATAATCTAGTAAAACTACAATAAATTAACTAATTTTCCATGTCACTGAATATGTCCCATCAAAAAACAGTTCAGTTCAAGTAATTTTCCTATAACAGCTCCAAGTGAGAAATAATTTCTTAGGCATATTAAGAGGCTTGCCTCCTCAGCTCAAATCTGCATGTCCACTTTCCCTGCTCATGAACCGAAAATAGAGTTCAGAAAATCTTTGTGTTTAACCAAGTATGAAACTTCTCCTTCTATACAAAACTCTCTTTAATAATTTCTGCATAATGTTGTTAATAAAATAACAAAGTTTAAGAAGAAATATAATCTATGAAAGCATAATGCTAGTAACAGGTTTTAAGGGCATTTTTCCTTTTAAAAATGACAGGTAAGGCATCATGTATCTTCACTTCCTTATACAGATGAGAAAACTGATTGGTCTCAGCTTTATTTTCCTCAGTGCTTTGGAAACATGTCCTTACATACTTTAGTTGTCCCTAAATAGCAGGTCCTGTTGAACTAGGAGGCACTAGGTTTGTTACACTTTATTCTTCCTGCATATCTTTTCCGTCTCTGAAGCAATACCGGATCATTTGTTAGTGAACACCACTGGTTTGGTGGCCAGCCCGAGCAGCTGTGGGATCCCCTCAATTCCCTCTAACTTTGGTGCTGCTGCACCCGTTGCATGACCAAGCTTTGAAAAACCTGGGCTGAGCACTGATGCCATACTTCTGGAAAGCACATCACGGGGTCCTCAGCGGAAGTGAAGGGCAAGCAAAGGAAAGCCTGGGCAGCTTTGTGACAGCGGGCAGCTCTGGCAAGCTGGCACAGTACCTGATAGAAATTGGAGAGTTCACCTCTCCACATAATGAGCTGGCATCTCCTCTGCAGCTGTCAGTATGCCCCACTGCAGGGGGACCTACAGCTCTCTTCAGCCTTCAGCAGATGCCCACAGCTCCCCACCCTGTGCCCCTGCTTCTGCCCATGTCAGAAGCCTGTAGCCTTTAAAAAAGCTTGCAGAATCATAGAATCACGGAAACACAGAATCACAGAATCATAGAACTGTTTGGGTTGGAAAGAACCTTAAAGCCCATCTAGTTCCAACCCCCCTGCCATGGTCAGGGACACCCTCCACCAGACCAGGTTGCCCAAAGCCCCATCCAACCTGGCCTTGAACACTGCCAGGGAGGGGGCAGCCACAGCTTCTCTGGGCAACCTGTGCCAGTGCCTCACCACCCCCACAGTGAAGAATTTCCTCCTGATATCTAATCTAAATCTACCCTCCTTCAGTTTAATTCCATTACCCCTTGTCCTGTTACTCCATGTCCTTGTAAACAGTCCCTCTCCAGTTTTTTTGTAGGCCCCTTCAGGTACTGGAAGGTATCACCATTGGGCACGCAGAGGAGGACTCCTTGGTTCTACTTCACTTTTAACAACTTTGGCAAAAAATGTCTGTAGTGCCTCCGTGCCACTTTTGACATCTAGAGTGTTGAAGACGTCTCCACAGTAGACAAAATAGTGTGCACCAACAAGATTTTAAGCATTCTAGATACATCATTAAAAGAAAAAGACCCATAAAAAAAATGCTGCTGCTCATATGACAAAAGCCAAGTGTCAATATTTAAATGGTTATATGTTTTAGTTACTTTGCTGCCAAACATCATTTTACTTGATATTTCTTGGTTTACAGTATGTGTGAGTCAGCTGTCATCAGGAACTCATGCTGATCCGCAAACAAAAGTAGACAATCTGCTAACAAAACAGAACGGATATGTAGATTGAAAATGATTTCTCTTTCATTTAAAGCCAAATTGGCTAACGCCAGCCTCCAAAATGGAAGACATGTCAGTCAACAATATCTCTCACCATCGTTTATTAATCCAGACCTTGATTATTCTATCAGAATCAAACTGGCAGGGCATCTACAGTTACACATACAGTGTTCATAATAAATTATAATGATTTGTTATTTATTTAAATAGCTATTTACATAATACATTATTTATATAATCTGTAATATTAGCAATACTGACATAGGATTGCCAAATATTTTCCTGCAGAACTGTTTTTCTTCTTTTATTATTCTCCAAGGAAAGGAAACTCTAGGTTCTCTTAATTTTGGTCTCCTTATAACTAAGAAAACTTGTTTTTTGCTGCTTCATTGAAGAAGACATCTTTTCACACCTTGAACTTACTCATCCAACCTGATTTTCCTATAACCCTCACATCTTTCACAGAGTAAGATTCTTCCTAAGGAAAATGACAGAACCTGACATAATCCTATCCATCCATGGCTATTTTTCCTTAGGCAGGGGCTTTTTCCTTGTCATAGTTGCACAATTTTCTTGATATATCTTCACGCCTCATGTTTTCGCTTGAACCTGAAGGCATCTCTTTGCAACTTTTGAATGCTTATGCCAAGACTTTCTCACATAAAGATGTGAGAGGGCTGAGCTACGTCTCCAAGTATTTCTTATCTGTTTTAGAGGAGCCACCTCAGTATAAGCCCACATTACCTACTCCTTCCATTTGCAAGCTTGCACCTTTACAGTCTCCTCTGTGCTGCTCTTCTCAGGCCTCAGTAAAATGGATCATTTAGGGGACTGCAATTGCCAGGGGCTGCTTAGGTGAGCCCATGTGTGGGACACAGAAGTGCACTTGCTTGCTGGTCTGCATGAAGGTGCTGGGAGAAAGCTCTGGCAATGGAAACCTGGGAAGGAATGGAAAGACAGAGGGTGCTGCAAAGCCATTCAGGCTCTGGGAGAAGGGAATGAGTCTTATGAGTGACAGGATTGCTTTGTGCCCTCCTACAAGTCCCATATGCCTCACACCTCTTTTCACCCTTTGGAAGAAAGCACTCTTCTATCCCATGCTGAAACACTATTAAAAAATTGTTCTTTCTTCCAGCCTCATGGTGGGCGACCAGCACGCCGCAGCCTGTGACCTCGCCACAAGACACACCTTCAGCTGCAGACATGACTCCCTTGCTCCCGCACAGTACAGCGGGCAGAGGACTGTCCCCGCTTCAAAGATTGACATTCCCACTGAACGTGTCCTTCCCATATCATGAAGGACCTCAGTAGGATGAGATGCTCCTGTGGCCTTTGCAAGGAGGGTTGGCAGGTGCTTGGGAGGAGGGGCAAAGGCAGACTAACTGGGAGCTGCTGCAGCGCTCCAGTTAAAAGCTTTGGGGAGTGCTGTCAGGGTCGAGTTGCCAAAGTGAACCAAGCTCAAATACAGAAAAACTGCTCTGAGAACCAAACCACACAGGAAAAATAAAACCAGAAGGTTTGCTTCACATCTACACGCTGCTCTGAACCAAACCGCTGGCGTAGGCACAGCGTGCCGTGTTGAATAAGAGAGATGCAGCAGCTCAGAAGGGGCAGCTCAGATATGGGGTGTCCCTATTCTGGGGTGCTCCTCACGCTCTGTTAACTTCACTGGGAGCTCGAGACAACTGTGCTCTTAAGGCAGCAGATACCTAAAAGGCATGTGCTGCAAAGACTACTTTCTCTCTTGCTTTCCTGTGCTTTGTCACTATTCCCTTGCACTTCCCTCTATGCTGCCCAGATGTAAAAATACGTGACTGCAACTCCTGTCTATCTCTGGCCCTCAGAGTCCAGAGGTGGTGGAGTAATGGGGTATAGTAAAGGGAGAGCTTTACCAGCAGCTCAGGTGCCCGGGAATGTCCTCAGAGTCTGACACTAAATGAACAACTTTTTTAAATGATGGACAGGTTATTTTCCCACTCTCCAGACACAGTGACTGAGAGGCAATGGGAAATACAGAATTAGGGTGTAGAAACAAGGGAGCTCTTCAATGAAACACTTTCTTTTTTGGAAACAGCTCCTTTCTGAGTTCTGCTAAGCAAAGGAAATGGGACCTCTCAGTTTTTTATTTCAAGAACATGGGGAAAGAATTGAGAGCAACTCAGACTATAACCCCTGAGAAGTGGGATAAGTTGTCTGTTCTGGGGACAGGGAATGGTAGAAAAAGTCCTCTGCTCATTGGGGAGGTAGAAGAAGATCATCTTGTCTTACAAAGTCTCCTGCCTTTCCTGTCTTCACTTCTCAGTTGCTAGTTTCTCACTCTACTTAGCAATAAACTTTCTCACGGGAGATTCACCAATTTCTTGTCTTATTCCCTTTTCTCTCCCTGCCTGTCACACTTAACTTTGGTCAGGGAGAAAGCTAGCTATTGCTGTGCCTTAGGTATTCAAGAATCACTCAAGTTCTTGCTAACAAGCTCCCTAAGTCACTTTAGATAATACAGATGTGTAGACTCTGCTTTCACCCCTGGTGGCTGCATAAAGGGTTTTGCTTTGAGCCTAAAAGCTGGAGGAGCCTTTTGCCAGCTTGATATCAGATATCAAATATGAGTTTTAAGTAAGAGTTCTCATAGCAGCTTGCAAAAGCAGGTAGAAACTCCTTGTGACAGGAAATTTGGTTACTGTTGGTGCACGTGTGTCTGGGTGTGTGTGACTGAATGGGTGTGGAAAGGTTTTTGTTTGTTCTGTACATTGAATACAGCCGCTTTGTTCTTTTTACTAAGCCTTTTTTTCCTTTAATGTCTAAAGCACTCCTGGAACATATGCATCTCATTGAATTATAAAATGGCTTGAGAAAAATCTTTTTAGGTCTTTAAGATGGGTTCTGCAAGCAGAAGGAAGGGCTTGCGTGTATTTGCTGTTAAGTAATAAGTTACTTTACCAGCCTGCTTATGAATCTTTGTTTTTTTGTAACGCAACAATATAATCACAGGTCCAGGTATGAGTACCTCCTTCGCAGTGAAGAGCTGTCATTATCCTCAGTTTGGCCTTCTCATATCTGTAACAGACAGCTAGTATGTACAGGATCTATATGGTCTTTGGGAAAATGCATTACAAGTCTAAACTACAGTTATATTGCACTAGCTGGAGAAGTCAGAAATCTGTTTCATAAGAATTTATCCAAATTGCTAAAAATTTCCTTATAAACATTTCCCACTGAATTCAGAAATTTCATTGAGAAATAACGATACAAAAGTTTCTCTCAACTTTTCATTATGGAATTGACGGGGCCATGAGCATTTTTAGCTGCTTGTTTTCCTGGCACCTCACCGTGCAGCATCTATAAAGGCAGCGGTGGGAGGAAGGATACGAGTTATCCAGGCAGAGAAGTGGGGACTTGCTACCAAAGAACAGACTTAACAGGGGAGATGTATGTATTTTTGTAAGACAATATATCATAATCAACATACTCCTGCTGAAGACTTTGTCTCTTCAAATCATCATTTTCTAGCAGAAGACTATTTCCCTGAAAAATTCATAATTATCTAATCAGGAAAAAAACAGTTTCACTTTTTCCCCTACAAAAGCTTAATAGCTTTGTAATTATAAAACTACTGCCAAGTATACCATGAGAATTTTTAAGAAGCTTGAGGTAGACAAAGGAATGTTACTTGAAAATACAAACCAGTTTTTACTGCCTTTTACTTTGTGCTATTTAAATTTAGCTTAAAGACAGTTTAATTATTTCTCTCTGAATCTGGAGGTAATATTGGATTAAAATTCCATGTCAAACTCATTTTGTGGAATCAAAATTATAGAAGTGCAAAATAAGACAGGCTGATTTTGGTTGCAAGCATGGAAAGGCTACCCATTATTGTCCGAATAGATGAATAATTATTTGAACTGTTTCCTGTGCTGAGCCAAAGCTCAAACACAAGGTAGAGTGGATGGAGAGGCAAACACTGAAAATGTAGAAGTAAGTGTTACCTCATTCTGAAAACAAATAGTGGTGCTGCAGAGCCTTCACTATTAATGGCTGTGCCATGTGCACTTTATTAAGAGAAAAGATTGTCTCTGTTAGATAAGGTGTTATGGAAGTGCAGACATATGTCTCTACTAATGGGCTTTTTGTACGAGTCTGATAGGGAAATAAATGTGCCGTGCTCAGAGTGAAGTCCCGGTACGAATATGAGACAAGTTCAGATGAAAGACCTCCCTGGGTGAAGGTCGGNGCTGGGGCTCACATCCGGGAGCTTGCCATGGGACGGATGTCACTGGAGGGCTGCAAGCGACAAGGAAGGGTGAAGCGGTTATGTGGGGGTGTCCTGGAGGTGGAGGAGAGCAGGGGTGTTTTGAGGTGCCATAGGACATACTGGAGAGCTGGAGTCGCTCGCCCCCCCACCCCTCTGAGCCTTTCCCGGCTCCTGGCAGTGTTTGCAGGTGCCACAACACCAAAAGCAGAGTCACTGTCTCCTACTGTGGGAAGAGAAAAAGCGGAGATGAAGGGAACAGGAGGGGTCTGCAAAGGGATTTCTGCCCCTGCTGCCAGGGAGGCTGTCTTCTGCTCCTCCATCCCGGCTTGCCCTGCAGCACCGAGAAGAAAAACCTTGCAGAATGGCCCTTCCCCTCTCCCCGTCCTGGGGCACAGGGAAAGCCAACAGCTTCCCACCCCAGCTGCTGGCAGGGGTGCCCGGAGCGGGGCACGAAGCAGGCTGGCCGGGAAGTCTGTGGGGTGGACATCGAAGGGGGAACCCTTCTGGCTTTGCTTTGATAGATATTTCTCTACTAGGAATAGTTTAGGTATAGTTTATCCTTCCCTGCAGCAGGGAAGGGGGTGTAATGGGCTACCCCCACTCCTGTACTTTCTGCGGTTTTTGTTTCTGGGAAGCGTCCAGGCTGTCATACCGCTCAGAGAACAGAGACAGCCTCCTCAGTTCATTTGTCACCAGCAGCAGGTGATCAGATACTCCGTCCTACATGTCACCAAAAGCGTCTCAGGCTTTTAAAATTTCTTTTCTCCTGCTAAGCTTCTGAAATGTATTGTCTACCTTGTCCTCTGATATGATCGAGCCGAAACAAATGAATAGCGGATTTGAATTTTTAAGACCGTGGTTTCTTGGCAGTAGCAGCTGGAGAGGTTGAGGTCTCTGGAATATCTCTTGCCCAAATTATTTACGTCTCAAGCAACACCTCTGAGCAGCACTCCCTGACTCACTGGCTCGGTTTGCTCTTGCCCTTTTATGCTGCGTTGGAAGTGGCCAGGGACACTCCCCGGTCGTTCTCGGTGGCGTTTGCAGACAGCTTAGAGTAATTTATCTTGAGGAATGATCTAAGCTGGGGAAAAAAGCACCAGTTGCTATGGCAAAGCCTGCTTCTCCCAGGTAAGGGTGCTATTTTTCAAACCACTGAAGACTGTGAAAATAAATATTTCCATTGGATATTTTTTGCTTGAAGCCACATAATCATATAAGTTCTGATCATGCTGATAAACTTTATATCTAATAATCAGACATTCTTGTTTGCATATCCGCTATTCAATTTAAGTAAATACTAAGTTCCTGCTTGCTAGAGAAGGATTTGACCCTAAATTAGGTATGCAAAACTTTGGACATAGCTGAGGATTTCTGTTGTAGCTCCTTTGGAAACCACCAAGAAAAAAAAAAGTCATCTTTCCCCATATATTATCTTCTACAGGCACAGTGAATAAAGAAAGATTAACCACTTTGTCACTGCTTTGCCACCATAATTTGCTTTGCTGCTGTTAGGTATTTCTGTCTGAAATTATACAATTCAAACAAGTATTAGCTACCAGTATGAAATTACGGCATTATTGTTTGTCTGCTGCATAAAGGCAGCTCTTGAAAGGAATTAAGTTATTGACCTGGATTTCTTCTGAAAGCCTGAAGAAGTGTTTACACTTATTCCATAAAAAGAAATGTGTGTGTTTCAGAGTGTCGTGGCTACCGAGGCTGAAGAGTAGGTAATTTCCCTGTCTTACAAAATGATGATGTTTAAAATACTTTTTAAATTCCTATTAAAAATTTTTAGAAATTATTATGGCAACATGATTGAGAAATGAGCTCAGGAGTACAGGAAGGACATGAACCAGAATTTCCCTTGTCCTGATGAGTGCCATGATTGCTTACTCCTTGGCTGTTTTCTACACCTCCTGTTCACTAATTCTCTTTTTCATTTGATTGGAATTCCAGACTGAACCTTTTCCAGGAAAGGTTTTGAATTAAAGGCTGCTTAATTGAAAAATTCCTAACAAACTTTACTGGACAAGTTTGGCAATATAACACAGGTCATTTGGATTTGACCTTCAATACAGCTTTAAATGTCAAATTAATTGTAAAACACAAAATCTCGGTATTATGTGCACTGAAAACATTAGCAGTATTATTCCAGTTTAAATTATGTTAGTGATTTCTTCATTTTGTGAAGCACAATATTAATAAAAGAGAAAAAAAAATAAATAAAAATTTAAAGGGCTATGTTGTGCTTACACTAATTGAATTTTCATTTTCCTCCTATCACTCTTTTTTGTCTTATCAGAGTGAAATTTGCAGCTACTTGTACGATCAACTAAAGAATATGTGACGTTCTGGTCCCTTAAGTGATCTGCTTGCTACTTACATGGGGGAGACTTGCATTATCTTTAGGTGCTCCTTCTTTTAGAGTCCAAAGACCTCAAACCACGTGGATAATTGTGGCAGGCAAGAAAATGCAATCATCTGAGGGACCTGCCACATGTTTTTCTTTCAGCAGCTCCAGAATACAAAGAAACGTGAGCTGATTTATGCTGTACCCTGCAGTGAAAAACAGACATCCAAAAGATTTTACTCTCTGGTAAGAGAAGGGAAACGCTGAGACACCGTGGACGTTTCTGCACAGATGTCAGAAGACAGACATGAACTTACTTTGCTTCTGCGCTTTAAATTGTTTGACTTGATCCAGCTACCCGGGTGAGCAAAGCCCATGCTCAGCACCGCCGTGCCTCAGCTCTGCAGATTTGGGACCAGAGCTGGTCTCTGCCTGGCTGGACTGAAGAGCAGGAGATGGGCTGGGGTCTCCCCACAGCCCTCCTTGCTATCAGCAGGGGGGCTGGCAGCAGCACGCTCAAAGAGACCCATGGTGGTTTTCACCATCTCAGGGATAGCTCCTGCTTCATTTCCTGTGGCTGTCTTATTGCAGCATCTAGGACAGCATGGCCCTAACTTTAAGTATTAGGTATAGTAAGATGTCATTTAGTGTATAATTTAATATATCCTTACATGAATTTATCTTCTTAAATCATGGTTTTTTTTCATGTAGTTACTTACTGTTCTCAAAGACATTTTGTGCTAGTCAACTTTTTTAAAAAAAAATTTCAATTCCCTCCATTTTATTTATTCATAATCTGCAAACCATTTTTTATTTAAGAAAAAGATATCAGCAATTATCCTTCAAAGCCTCATTTTTAGCGGAAGTCAATTATGTTGTACATTTAGTACCCAATTATTCTGCGTCTGTTCATACTGATGGCAATTCTTTATCCCAGAGATTTTAATAAAAATGTGTTTTGTAAAGCAGTCTCTTTCTCTACGTCCTGTATAAATTAACAGTGCAATGGCAGAAAGCAGCCTTTGGCTCCACACGTGCTGCTGAGCATTTCTGCGCTGCACCCAGCCACCCAATGTGTTCCTCAAGGCCAAAGGGGTGGCACATAAAGCTCTCTATGAAAGAGGCTTAGAAACCACAGAGACCCATGTGTGACTTTAGTAAGATGGGAAGGTGGGCATAGAGGATGGTGAGGGTAAGGTCTCTGCAGACTTCTGCTGCGCCCTTTTCCACTGAATGACACTCTCGAGCCTCGGGCGGGGGGGGAGGGGGGGGACAATGGTTGGAAAGGCACATGTGGATGGTAATGTGGGGATGGACTTTGACTGAGGTTGGCCAAACAAGGGTGAAGAATGAATGTGCCATTGTCCAAAATCCAAAATCACATTATTGTTTTAAGAGAAAATTAACTAATTTATAGAGAAGGGGTGAAAAATATTGATCTTGTGCTGTGTCAGAATCCTTTTGCATTTCTAGAACTGAATAAATAGATTTTCTTCGCCCTGTGTTTCTCTTCACTTACTGAAATTTGCTGCTTTACATTGCAGAAGTCTTTTGTCCTTACATATGTGTTTAAAGAGATACTTCCAAGTAGTTTAGACATTACATTTCAGCTAACTGGAATGAGTACATCTATATTTAAAACAAAGATCTATCATTGTCATCCCAAAATAAAATAAGTAATAGCAAACCCATTAGCCACTGTTAAAGCTGTGACAGGCAACACTGCAGCAGAGGTATTCCTTGAGACACCGCAGATAGCTCTCAGGAGCTGTGCTACTGGCGAGGAGTCGCAGCTGACTTCGGCAGCAAGAAGCATAAGAGCCCTCACCTCCAGATCAGCGTTTAGTGTCGTTGATGAGTAGAGGAGAAGGTCAGATTAAGAGCTCGTGCTGTACCTGCTGGGTGTTGGATAGATCCTTATCAGGAGCCTCAGAATTTCTCAGCCATATGATACTCCTTGTTTCCTCCTTGAATTTAATTCAATTATTGAGCCGAAAACTTGCCCGTCTAATACAAGGTCTATATCTCACTTGCATTCAGGTCAGAGTAAAACGTGAGGGGGATATAAACAGTATGTGGGTGTTGTGCTTGCTTTTTGCAAGGCGGGCGGAGGGGCAGTGGATTTTTTATCCTGTGTACCACATTTCGATGCGACGGTGACTCCTGATTGCAGCTGTGGCTGTGTGCTTCATGGGCTGTCGTGGATAATCATGATGAAGCTATTCTTTTAAATGACTCCAGAGCGTGTTTGTGCTGCAAAACAAAAGAAGGCTGGGGAGAGATTTTATACTGGAACCCTGCTTGTCTGACCTCAATATTAGCTCATTCCCCAATTCCTCTGCAGCGTCACGTCAGCTAGCTTTGTCCAAGGACAGTCTGCATGTAGTTCATTCCAAAGAGAGATCCCAAAAGGCAGCGTTCCCAAGATTGAACTAGATTTGGCTCCCTAGAGTGCTCCAACACTTCTCCAGAAAGCTTTGGAGCCTCCCATACCTTCACACCAGACCTCAGGGCATGCAACAGAAACCTCTGGTTCTTGCTCTGGGAACAAGACTTTGGTGGGCTTCAACATCACTTCATACATCTTAAAAACTAAAATAATACTTGTCTTTTAGGGCCACAGAGAACCAGAAGAAATCCAGGACCATGCAGAAGGAGCAGTCTGCTCTGGACGGAGCTGGCCTTAGACACTGTGTGTCTCTTGACAGGCAGACACAGCCACCGCTTCTCTTATTCAGGAGAAGGGAAGAGCAAATACTCACATGAAAAATGGTCTATAGTATTAGATGTCTATAGCATTAGACTATAGACAATATCAACTACAATACAGCTATAAAAGAAAACTTTGGTTTTAGGAAGGAAATAATTTTGTTTCTTAATATTTATTTTAGGAACATGAAGAAGATGTAACTTCAAAAGTCCGTAAGTATCTTTAGCATTCCCTGTTTTCCTGTCATCTTTTACTACACAGGGGTTTTCCGGACAAAAGACCGAAACACTTATCCTCTTCCTCTAGACAAGGAGCAAAGGCTGAGGCATCCAGCCGGGGTTACAAACGCCGTGACTGCTGGGCTCTGCCCGGCCACTTTGCTCGCCTGGCTGAAGTCCAGGGCTTCTCGGCTGCGCTGACCTTTCTGCTACCGACTTAGCAAAAGCCAAGCTGCAAAGATGGCCCATAGGATGTGCTTCTGGGAGCTCGAAGGTGTGGGCATTGAGTCACCTGAGCCTGAATTTAGAAAAGTGACAGCTCAACCTGTTGATTTCAAGCACAGCATCCTGTTAAGCAAGCTGCCTTCCGAGGCTCCTGCTCCAAGGCGTCTGCAGGAAGCCTGAGGACTCTGGGTACATAATGGGCTCTGGCGCATACGTGTCAGACGTAGAAACATTTCGTGCCTTAGTCACGAAATAAACCTGGATTTCAGGTAAATAACATTTTCTGCAATGTCATAAAATCATCTAGAATACAAATCATACAAATGTGTACCATGTTTCAGACACAACATGGAATAAAACTAGTTTAAAAATTCAGATTGTCACTGTATTGGAGAAACATACCCTGTGCATTCCCCTTAACGACAGATGAAAATAAAGACAGTCTTTTTCAGAAAGGTAGTTTATATACATATTATCTCCTCAGTGTGATTGCCTCAGATAGCAGCCTGCTAGGAATTAACTGCGTAGTTCTTCAACATTTAGTGCGAAACAACTGTAAAAATAATGTGCAGTATGCATACCAATGCAAGTTTGGATTAAAAAATTTTAATCTTATGTCTTACAACAATATTGTCATTTGAATGCAATATGTAAAACATTTTGGCTTGGAATACTAACAAATTATATTACTTATTTTTAAAAGAATACTTGTATAATTATTTTATGTTTATTCATTTAGGATGACTTTCCTTCCAGAGGTTAAAAAGTATGTTTCTGGGAACAATTTCAAATGCTGCTAATTCTATTACCATGGGTGCTGAAAAACATGTTTTCTGCTAGTTTGAAAATATTTTACTGGAAAATTTGGCTAACTCTGCTGTTCCAGGATCTCCATATCTTTGAATAGTTGGAAACCATGTACTCAAATATTCACTGTTATGCTCCATAGCAAGTAAATGAATAGTATTAAAGTATATGCAACTGGTGTGTGCATGCTTGTGTGTAATATTGATATCCCTCACAGTATTTCATGTGTGTACACATGTGTGTAACACAAAAGAGATCCAGTAAAGCACTGAGATTTGTTTTCCCATCCTAAAGCTCAGGAGAGGGACAAGAGCTGTTGACTCCAATGGTTAGGCTTATGGATTCCCACCCAGGTCTCCGTCAAATGGTAGACTGCCAGTAGATTTCACCTTTAATATGTTTGTTTCTCCATGCAGGGGAACTCAATGTTATTATCATTCTACTTGGTATGTCGATGGAAGGATCTATTTGTCTGATCTCTTCCCTAATTTTGGGACACAAAAGAGTGATATCACTGACACATTTTATTATTACAATAAGCAATTAAACACACAAAGCTTCTGTATTGGCCCCTGCATGCTAAATCAGTGTATACATTGAAAAAGAAACTAATCTATAAGGCCTTTCCAAGAAGATAAGCTCTTTCAAATCTAGGCACTTCTCTAACACCTAGAAAAATTCAACTTTTCACAGAAACAGCCCCAAATGGCAAATACACCTCAGATTTTCAACAGGGTTTTAGTTAGTAGAGACAGAGGAGGGTAAAGAGACAGAAAGACAAAGGTGGATTTTGCTCCCTTTGTGCACTGTTTATTGGCAGTGCAGACCCCAATGCACCCCATTTCCCTTGCCTTGCCCTGCCTCGCCTTGCTGTCACATCATGTCACGTCACGTCATGTCACGTCACATCCCTTCCCCTGCACAGAGCCCCTCAGCTGGTAACATGGAGCTTTAGTCATCACTCCTGCCTGAAACTGGTGCTTATCTTCTTTGTAGAGTGCTTTATTTACGTCTATGGCTGAGAAATGCTTTGCAAGATACAGCCATTATTGTTATTACACTTTGCAATTACTACGTTTTCAGTTCAGTGGCTGCACAGATAAAATGTTTTAGGGTAACCAGAATGCTTTATTAGTTCTGCAATGAAGAGTTACTTTGTCTTTTGCAGTTTAAAATCACTTTAATCTTTACATAATACTAACTCAATATAAATTTTTTTTACAATACCTTTAGAAAGGCCCTTGATCTGTTACCTCAATGCCATTTTTAGCATTGTCTTGAAATGAAAATTGTACTAAAGATTTATTTCAAAAAAGTTAGATTTTTTAAAAATCATAACCCAAGAGATAAACCCGTTTTTAGATATTATTTTTTAGATATTATTTTTTAGATATTATTTTTCACCTCAAAAATAACAGACAAAAAGTAAAGTATTTCAGATTTATTTTGTCAGAATAACTTGAATTCTTTCTGTGCTAAAAACCTTAGCACAACATTCTGTCTAGAAACCTGGTTATTTCATTAAGAGTCTTTTAAACAAAACTGCAATTTTGTGTTTAGCATTGCTTCTTTGGACTGAACAAACTGTATGTTGTTGACTTCAAAAAGCTATTTTCCTGCTTTTCTACACCCAAATAATCTGAAAACTCACTTATTTACACAGTTGTGTTCCAGCACAGGTATTTCGGTACCGAGTGCTTTGGAAAAGAGTCACTTCTGATAATTATACCGTAAATTGCATTTTTAAAAAGTTATCTTCATATAGATAGCGGTGGGATATCTATAAAATGCCATGCTGAGAAGGCATGAGTTGGGGCTCAGAAAAGAGTAGAAACCCCTGGACTTGCCGCCTGACCGAGCTGTACATCACAAACAGCACAGGAGCACCCTTACAAAACTCTGCTAGTGACAAAAATATCTGGCTTGAGTTGACAGAAAACCACATTTAAGATTCACAGAGCTGGGTCAAGAGCCAGGTTTTACTTTTACACTTACAGCAGCCATGAAATAGCGTCAAGCTAAGGAGCAATAACGTACCAGAGGGTGCAAAAGCTGTGAGAGCGTCCCACGCGCCGGTAGGCAAGGCTGCAGGCGGCGGAAGAGGGCTGGCTGGGTAGAGGGAAGTGCAGGCAGGACAGAAGGCAGCTGGCCAGAGAAAGCCCCTGGTTTTGAAGTGCCATATGTGGGTGTAAAGGCCAGGGCGACAGCGACTGTCAGCGTGCCCCGTGAATGCTAACCAGGAATTTGAGGTTCCCTCACCCCGACGCCTTTTCAAGCAACCATAGCAGTATAATTGTGATCTGTCAGTTCCTCTTCTTATCTATGTGAGATGCCTATCGCCATTAAAATCGAATCCAATATTGCCAGAGTTAACTAACTTAATGTTAGTATGCAGGTATTCAAAGTGTCCAAAATACCACCACTTTAAATTTTCAAAAGACTATTTCTTGGTCAAAAAAGAGAATACAATGAAATTATCTTTGTCTACTACAAATGTACCAAATTTCCTTTTTCTCTAGGAATCTTTTATTGGTCATAAATATGAATATTAGCACACAGGAATCATTGCCAGTTCTCTTTCACTGTCATTTGTATTCATCAAAAGAAAATAAGACAACCTTATGACTTTTCTATCTCTTTGCCAGACTATGATCATGGAAGTAGAAAAAGGGCAAGAAAATTGCATTTCTCACCACTTCTGTGACACCACTGCCAGCAGAGTTCCGGCTTTGTGAACAGAAACTTCCCTTTGAAGTCTCATGTCTGATGAGATTGACCTTATCTGTGTATTTTCCTGTTCCCATTCACCCCTGCCCAAGGAGTGCAGGCAGGCAGGACCGTGTGGATCCATCAAAGCCAAAGCGGAGCTGTACCCATGGGCACAAAGGGCTGGGCTTTCACCCTGTGAAAGGCAAATAGAGGAGGCTGGAGGAGGGCAACGTGCCAAAGCACCGAGCGAATTTTGAGGGACTCGGGTTCAAGGTCTGCCCTTGGCTTGCTGGGCGAACTGCTTCCCCTGCTGGCTTCTGCTTATGGCAAACACAGGTACTGCCGCCTGCTAACACTGTGCCAAAGAGACGTCAAACACCAGGCTTAGGTTGTTTTGCAAAATTGCCTCAGAGATTAAATCAAAGCTATTAAATGTTTTTATCTTTAATTTTTTATGAAGAAGCACACGGAGTTCAATGCACTGGAGAACGGTCAGCAGCCCAGTGCAAACGCCTGGGCAGAGTGAAGGAGAGGAGGGATTTTGGTGCAGACCTGCATTTTAATTAAATGATCAGAACAGCCAAATCTTCCAGCATTGTTTATTTTCCAGCAATCCCACGCAGAAAGATGTCTTGTGTGCTGTATCCTCAGAGCAGCTGTGATTTTCAGTGACAGCAACTCCTGTCACATCTGGAGACACCCCCTCTATTTGCCACTCGGCAACGGTGGCTGTACTGGATGGTAGCTGAGAACAAGCTCTATTAAAAGCATGGAAAATCTTTGGATAACTAACTATCTAACCACCCCCTCCATCATACAGTCCTAACAACTTTCACACAGTTGTCTTGAAACTTTGCAATATTCATTATTTCTCTAAAACCTAAACTTGGGTTTCCAGAAAATGTCAGCTTTTGGTTTTATTTACTATGAGCAATTTGTTACTCAGGGTTTCTGAGACAACCTTTAAAAAAATCGTGGTGAGCCTATTGCTTAGGCTGGAAGGGTGGGAGGGGATGGCACTCTGTAGCCTGCATTTCAGGATGGCCCGCAAACTTTTCCCCAGTTTTCAAAAGGTAACAAAAAGGTGGATTGCACCGATAACATATATTTAGCCTTGGTTTTCCCCTTGATTTCGCTGCATGATTAAATAAGAGAGCGAGGTGGTTAATAACTGTCACAGCCACAGGCAGTGAGTGGAGGTATGTGCACTCACACCTCCAAGAACTCGCTGAACGATGCGCAGCAACACGATTATCAATCTCTCACCACCTAGGTGTCTTTTATTACATTAAAATGGACACAGCAAAATTTGATAAACCAGCCAGGAGCCCTGAGGTTAACACACGTCCCAGAGATCTTGTAATTTTGAAAATGAGTATTTCTTTTCAAACTTGGTTTGGAAAAACCCCAAGGGTTTGTTAACAAATAAGTTGATTTATAGAAGAAGTAACTGGCTCGTTGCTGCAATACCGTAGGGATTTATTCTGGCCATATTTCAGACATCTCTGATTTGTAGTACTGCTGTGTTGACAACATAGGTTTTCATATTTTTCTTATCTTAGTGCAACTATTCATTTTCTTTGTTGCTTAAGGTTCTTTTTAATATTTGTGGTTGGAGACTTTTTTTACTTTAGTTATTTTCCTTTTTCTGTCTTTGGATTGGTGGTGGTGGTAAGGGCTGTACTTTTTTTCAAGTGAAAATATTTTCCAGAGAGGCAAAAACCAGCAGGAAAATGCCCAGAAAATACCAAAACCTCAAATAAAATCCAGAATCAGACACAAACAAACAAACAAAAGAACAAGAAAGAAAACTCGCAGCCCCCTCCCCTCATCTCTGACTTTTCAGGTCTCCAGGATAATGAACGGTTGCTCCTCACTCTGATGTACCTCTAGGGCTTCAAAACAGTGACGGATTGCACGCCTGCTACGTTTCAAAGGATTTTAATTCTGCTACAACTCTCTTCTTGTAAATGACAGAGACTTAATGACTGGAACTCTCAGAGCTAGCTGTAAGCAAGTATTGAGGAACCTCAAGTGTCTTGTGGGGAAGCCAGGCTCTTCAGCGCTGAAACGTCCACCCCAGGCAGCTGCTCTGGCAGCCCCGGTGCTCTGGTGGCACCGAAGAGGCGATGCTGGGCACCCCCACTGCTTCACCCTGGCTCAAAATGAGGTTACCCAGCCAGGCATTTGGAGGAAAGGCTGTAACATGCTTCCTGCACTACTTTCTTTGGTTGAGAATAAGTCTCCTAAAGGGAAGGGCTGAAGCTTTTCCCTACTGGCTTGTGCTCAGCACAGCATCCGGGGTGGGACGGCTCCTGGCCATGCTCCCCCCGCCCCGGCTGCCTCTGGACCTACCCTGTGATAATCCACCGTGTCCTTTTGGCATGGAAGGAGCCTAAACACCCAACACGTGGTCCTGCTCAAAGAGTGTTAAAGCGAGCCTAAACAGAGCCTAGATTTGTAGGCAGAGTCCTTCCTTGATTGCATCTCCCCCCTGCACTTTGTGTGTAAGCATGCTGCAGGAGAGCATGCTCTTTGGAAGATTTATTTGCAATAAGAGAAAGTTAGAAATCAGTGATTCAATTATAAAGAAGTGTGGGAATTAAAAAAAAAAAAAAAAAAAAAAAAAAATACAGGCGGGGGAAAAAAAAAAAAAAAGTCCTGGCAGTGCAAAACAGAAACCTCAGCATGCTGTTTATTCAGTGCTGGCAACTCAAACCTGCTTTATTGGTTTAAAGCACAACAGTCGGTCACAGGGTATTGTTTCAGCAGCTGGGCTGTACGGTGAGGTGAAACTCTAAGGCCAAGGGAAGTGTAGCAACATTGCAGGGAGAACTAAGAAGGATAAGGAGTTGGCTGTTATGAAGGAAATTTTGAACGGCGCACGCAAGGGATTGGCTGAAAGAAATTCAGTGTATTAACCAGAGTCCTCAGATGACTGTGTCGAAAAAGGAGAATGGGAAGGAAAGACAATTTAGCCTTCGAACTTGGAAAAGAGGGAACAAGAGCATCGAAATGCAACTCAAGGTCATGGGCAGCTAAAGGACGCTTAAAGCAAAAGATGAACTCTTTGAAAGGCATTATTTAAACTTAATAATGGACTTAAGAATAAACAAACACACAATAGCTGGATTTGTCACAAATGAAATGAGAGTACAAGATGAGGTTGCCAGAGTGATTTTATTAGCAGAGAAAAATGGGTTAAAATGCAAGAATGAAAAGGAAAGAGGAAAATCTAATCAGCATGAAAGGAACAGATATGAACGTCGGAGTGCTCAGGTAGCTTTGTGATGGGTTGACCTTGGCTGGATGCCAGGTGCCCACCAAGCTGCTCTATCACTGCCCTCCTCAGCAGGACAGGGAGGGGTGAAAAATAAGATGGAAAAAACCTCGTGGGTCAAGATAAAGGTAGTTTAATAAAGCAGAAGGAAAAGGCTGTGCACAGAAGCAAGGAAAACAAAAGATTTATTCTCTACTTCCAATCAGCAAGTGATGTCCAGCCACTTCCTGGGAAGCAGGGCTTCTGTACATATAGTGGCTACTGCAGAAGACAAACATTGTAAATAACAAGTGCCCCCCCCTTTCTCCTCCTTTTTCTTAGATTTTAGTGCTGGGCAGACGTCATATGGTATGGGATATCCCTTTGGTCAGTTTGGGCCAGCCCCTCCCAAGATCTTGCCCGCCCCCAGCCTACTGGTGAGGGGAATGCTGGAGAGACAGCCCTGGTGCTGTGCCAGCGCTGCTCAGCAGTAGCCAAAGCACCAACGTGTTATCAGCACCTCTCTGGCTACCACTAGCCAGCAGAGCACTAGGAGGGCTGCTGTGGGGAAAATTAACTCCGTCTCAGCCAGACCCAATACAGGCTTTGAAGGCAAAATTAAAAAATGAGAAGAGAGAATGTACAAAGCACAGAGCTGTAGTATGAATACTCGTCATCAGCATCTTGTTTCATGCTGGGGTTAGCTGCTCCCTTGTCTGCTTAGCATATAAGTCATCTCAGCACGAGACTTCTACCTTTAACCTGAGCAAAGCAAAAGGGGAGGGAGAGAAGCAGATGGGGGGGCACAGTTCTACACAGGAGCGTGAAGAGGAGACTGGGGGTCCCCCACTTCCTTGTGCTGCGTCAGTGACCCCCTGGGAATGTGTGCCCGCCTGGCCCCCGCACGGCTCGGGGCAGGGATGGGTGAGGGCAGCCCTGCGGCTCTGCAAGCAAATCTGCAGCAGAGACAAGGGAGATGGAGAAGCCCCACGAACACCTGGAATAAGACACCGCAGCCGAGGAAACCTTGGAGTACCGGGATGTGGACATATGTGGACACTCAAAGGACAAATAGCTGGGTATTACTTGTTCTCCGAAGCCATAGCACTGAGGTTCAAAGCCTTCTTGCCTGCACGTAGCAAGTGGTGTGGGCTGTAGGAGATCCAGCGGCAGAAGCCTTTCAGTGCAGGCTATCACAATTACCTACTTTAAAACTTGTTTCAAAATCCTTCGTCATGTTGTGTTTTATTGGCCTACGAATGCAAAGCAAATTTAATACTTTCTATTCAAAAGTTAAAAAAAAAAAAGGCTTTAACAATTCTTACAGTTATTTGTATAACCTTTTCAGAAATGCTCAGTGTTCTTTGTCTTTGCCTTTTGTTTACTTTGAGGTTTGTAGGTTTTGTTATCAGTAGTAACTTTGAAATGTAACAAGAAAGTAATTTTTGGGAAGCCAACATGAAGTGTTTCACACTTTTGAAGAGTAAAGTGTTAAAGCAAACTTTAATTTGAACAACACAAAAGGCTAGCTCTTGTTAACAAAAGGTCAGCTCGGTCTGTGGCAGCTTGGATGAAGATTTAAATGTCACAGTACCAGAGCTTGTGCTTGCTGCTAACCCAGCTTTCACATTTTTGGTTTTGCACTGGTTTTGTATATGCGTATGAGAAAGAGACCGTGGCTAATTCTGTGGGCTAAATCCCAAGGAGGGCTAATTAGCCTGTTTGACCATACTATCACCAGGGATGTTTTCACTGACTGCAGCAGTGAGGGAGCTAGAGGAAGTTCAAGAACTTAAAATGTTTATATATTTTGTTTCCCAGCACTTTTGCGTGTCAGAGATAGCTCACTCTGATGCTAAGGTGACAGCTGCCCATTTGGGGAAAGGAACATGCGAGGGACATGCCTGTGTCCCATCACCTAGATTGGTCTTGATGTCTGAAGAGCCTCATGCTCATGTAATCAAACATGAGAAATGAGAAAATANATTTAAAAGCTCAAAATACATTTTTCATTTTATGATTGTAATTTCTGGGTCAGTCCAATAACATCCAATACTTTGAAAATTCAACTGATAAATAAAGAAATTGCTCTACAGAACTTCTCTGCCAAGCTGCTCAAGGAACAACTCTCCAGCTCATGATGTTATATGAAACAGTATGAAAAAGAAATCCAAAAAAAGAAGTTATTAAACAGAAGAAAAGACAAACAAAGGGACCTGTTTACTAAAGCTTGGACTTTTAATTCTGTGTGAAATTCCAATATTTTGAAGCTTTTGTTTTCAATGGGAATGAAGAATGACAATATTTACATTTTCCAAGAGAAGGGAATCTATTAAAAGAGTTTCTTTGGAAAAACAGGAACAAATCTTTTTGAAACAACACAAAGCCTTCTCCCGAGCAGCCATGTTGCAGAATCCACCAGCTGTTTGGGGTGTGTAGGCTCAAAGCCTGCAGGCTCCCGGCCCCAGCGCTGGGAAGGTGTTGGGGTCTTTTTGGTCAGGAGGGTCCCCTCCCTCCTCCAAGGTCCGAGGACGGTGCCTCCCAGGCGAGTCCTGAGTGCCTTTGCACCTCCCGCCCTCCAAGGGGGGACACCCTTCCACCACAAATAACACAGGCAGCTCACCAAATTATCCAAACATGGGGCTGATTTAGGAAGGGCTGGAGGGTTACAGCAATCATACAAAATATATTTAATTTGATATATAATTTACACACCAACTCACGAGCATTTTTCTGTTGTGACTGCTTATTGTTGCACAAACACAGTCAAATTAATACTGAGATCACTATTATTTTGCAAAAATTACAGTAATATTTCCAGCAATTCTGGTGTAACTATTGCAACCAACTTCTCTCCTCACCAGACTGCTGACAGAGGCTGTGTAGCCTGTCAGTGGCAACTCAAAGTTTAGGGTCCAATCAACTCCACTCATGTGAATCGTAAATGATAGCCAGGACATTTTTGATTATTCTTACACAGCAATATTTGAATTTCAGTGTTACTCACTTTCCCAGGAGGGTCATCAATCTACTTTTTAAAATATGCCCTCAAAGTATGATTTCAGCATGTAAGATTGATTTTGAAATGTAAATAGGTTGTGCGTGTAAAATTTCATTTTTCTGATAAAGCAGAAGGCATACATATTTTTGCTCTGCTGGTACGCTTATAAATGCATAGGGAACTTCCATGATAAAATTTTGAAGTGCAATTATTCTGCATAAAATTGTTACCCACGGCATCCAAACTAGTCGTCTGCAATGGTAGCAAGTTTAACGTTCTCTGAAAGTGTGTAAACATAGAATGATAGCTCCAGTTAATAGGTGAGCAGTACAGTTCAGCATGAAGTTCAGTATTTTCATCTCTCCATTTTCTACCAATTCATTGCACAAAACAGAAAGTATCTGGTTGCATGGATTAGACACTGCTGCTTTTTCATGGCTTTTCGTAGTTTATTTTTTATGATTGTATTTTATGATTGCACTCTCTTTTTAATATTTTGCTAATCAGTAGTTGTTGAATAATAAATTATGCCTTTCATATCTTATTTCCATAGTGCTTGTCATATTTTTTTTCAGGTTTCATTTGGGGCTATGCTTAACAAAATGTAAAACTTGTCATTTTAACATTATAATCGTTGTTTGTAATCAAAGGTACATCATACTCTTTTCAGGACAGACTCTAATCACAACAGTTCAACTGCACTGATGTGCAAAACTTGGGATGTCTACCCCATAATGTTATCTTTCTGTGATAAATACTGTAAAATTACTAAGAAGATGGTACTGGGGGTTAAAATTATTTCCAGTGGTAAACACGCTAGAAGAGGGCCTGACTATATACAAACCTGAATGGAGCAAGCTGTAAGACGGAGGAGCAATCCCCGAGGGTGACAGTCTTGCTGTCCTGCAGAACATTCCTGGAGCAAGCCGGGTTCATAGGCTGGGCACCTCTGACCGGGTGTTGGGCACCTCCGACCTGGTGTTGGGCACCACCGACCGGGTGTTGGGCACCACTGACCGGGTGTTGGGCACCACTGACCGGGTGTTGGGCACCTCCGACCTGGTGTTGGGCACCTCCGACCTGGTGTTGGGCACCTCCGACCGGGTGTTGGGCACCTCCGACCGGGTGTTGGGCACCACTGACCGGGTGTTGGGCACCTCCGACCGGGTGTTGGGCACCACCGACCGGGTGTTGGGCACCTCCGACCGGGTGTTGGGCGTCACTGACCGGGTGTTGGGCACCTCTGACCGGGTGTTGGGCACCTCCGACCGGGTGTTGGGCGTCACTGACCGGGTGTTGGGCACCACGGGAAAGGTCCAGAAACAGGAGGGAGCTCAGCCTCCGCCCTCCCAACCTGGGTCGCAGCCATGGTTACAAGGATGCAGCTCTGCCTTTTTAATCATCTGTTTGTGGCCCTGGGGCAAACAAATACAAAACCCAGTCCGGCCTGGATTTTTGTCCCCATTTGAAATTGCCCCTGATCCATTCTCTGCTTAGGAAATCATCCTCACGTTGTTTTTCTGGACTGACTTCAATACCAATTTTTTTTCCCAAAACCATGGTCTTTTTGGCCATGTTGACATGAAACAGCTCTGTCAGACGCAAAATGTAGGAGAATAGTTCTTGGCCCTGTTTGCTTTTCTCCCTAAATATGGGTACAATATAGCTGCTTTGGCAGAACTGTTGCAGATGGTATTAGAGTGGTTTTGAATCCCAGCCACAGACTATCCCTCAGATTATTTGCTATTTGAGATCTAGCTATGTATATGAAGATGCATGCAGAGCTCTCCTTTAGCTTTCCCTGGGTCTAGTCTCCCAGGAACACCTTTCTGGGAAACTACAAAGACCAGGATAAGACACAGGATTGTGGTAGAAAAAAATATCAATGCTGCATTTGTAATGAGCGTGACAAATCTCACCTCAAATTTGAGTTACACAGGTTAATACATTTTATAATTTTAAGATGTTGCCCAAGGCACCAGTAAATTTTTGTGTGTTTAAAGAAGTTTCTGAGAAGCATTTGACCTCTGTGGTAGCTGTGGCTGTTTTTCATGGTTCTGCATCAGACCCTTCAATCACCGTCAGCGATTCTACTTTTGTATTCTTTCCCATCCTTCAATCTTATCTGCAGTTTCATGACAGCAAGTTTTCAGAAAGTGAAAAGGCATCATCTAAATTAATATCCTAGTTTAAGAATACGCTTTACGGTAAAGAATGTGAAAGAATTCAATCTTAGGAGTTGCATTGTAGAGCAAGAGTTGTGCTCCCCATATCCTGTATTTTAACTCTTCTACTCCAAGCAGGAGTTCTGTTCAAGTATTATCAATAATTTCAAACAAGTTACTGACCTGGGAAGGTGTATCTAAAGCTAAAAGTATTCTCAGTCATGCTAATCAGTATTGCTACATCTCAGCCTGGGAGAATTTGACTTGAGTGAAGTTTTATGTATGGTTTCATACACATTTCTTGCAGACGGCTGAAAGAAGTGGAAGACCTATTTCTTTGTCTGCTTCTGGCTCCTTTTGCTTCTCTCCACTGAAAGGTGCACATGGTGTAAGCATTATTTTCCCAACAATTAAAGCGAAGCAATAGATCCTTCCCTAGATATATTGCTAACAATCAGCTGGCAGAAGGTAGAAAACCTACAGACTGTACTTCTATGCGGTTCTGTTGGCCCTGTTTGTCTCACAAAAATAGCGACTCACAAATCATATACAAAGAGATAATGATCAGTCCATAACAAGGGCGTGTATAACCAAACTTCCACTTTCAGCCAGCATACAAGATGGAGAGTTTGGACAGCCTTGTTTGTTTAGTAAGTTTGCCAGTAAATGTGGCTAGGATAGAATTGTAGCGACCCAAACACAAGGAAAAAAACCTATTAAGATAATTTTCTGGGCATTGTTGTTCTTGCTATTGGATAAGCAGGCATCGGATCAGCTGGTTTCCAGCTTGTGGAGTCCTTTGTCCTGTGCAGTGGACTGAAAATGTTAGAGAATTGTTCCCACTGTCATTTAATGCTTTTCTTAACTTTCTGCAACATATGAAAGTTACATAAAGCATCCTGCAAAGTTGCAAACAGTATGTCTGTGTGCTGTTAGATGCACGCCTACACTTCACACACAGGCAGATGTCCTGTTAGGATTTTTCTAAAGGCAGTTGCAATTACTTGCCTTGCATTTGTGATGCAAAATGTGTCTGACATTTCTTTCCCCAAGCTGCAGTGTTTGGCTTTGAAACTCCACTGCTTTACTGGTAAGGAAAAAATAAGGTTGATGCAAAAAGAGACAAACGTGTGGCTTCCTTCTATGCTGATCATAATAATGCTTTCCTAGACACTCTGCTTCTTCATAAAACCTATCTGGCTGCTCACAATAACACCCACCTTTTACCAAAAAATTGGTAGGAAGATGCCAGGTTGAAAAAT
This sequence comes from Aramus guarauna, assembly GCA_013400195.1. Classification (NCBI taxonomy): domain Eukaryota; kingdom Metazoa; phylum Chordata; class Aves; order Gruiformes; family Aramidae; genus Aramus; species Aramus guarauna. The sequence goes on along the minus strand of VXBL01006440.1, from coordinate 455,202 downwards.
GAACAAGCAAACAAACAAAGCCCATGCTGTCTTCAGAAGGCTATTTTAAATTGAACTGACTAGTGCACTCAACTTCAGGCAATTTCCCTTGGGTTTGATCTCAGACAAACGGAGTTTCAATTACACCTTGTATACTGTAGGCAATATTCAGACTCGAAAGGTTTTCAAGGATCAGGATGAATTGTTTACTAATTCAAAAACTGAAAGGTTCATCCAAAGACATAGCCACCAGGAGCCTCTTTGCCTTTGCACATAACTGCCTTTCCCCCATGGATGAATAACTTTATCCTTTGGAAGTGAAATTCCAACATTTAACATTCCCTTCTGTCAGATTTCCTTTATATATATATATATAAATGCATGTAATTTTTTTGCTAACAAGGGAAAACTCTCCTATCATTTGCCTAGTACCAAGTAAGCAGTCTGAAGACAAATATGCCATGTTTCTTTAGTGAATATCCACGTGTATGTATCTTTATATTAATCTCTACAAACTAGTCAGACTTACATAAACTCCGTCCCACACAGCGTTATGTTATTTACATACCTTCCTGCACATCACCTCACTGTGGTATAAAAAGCACAATGAAGTCAGTCTGATGTCCGTCACCTGCTCTGATGGGTGTTAGAGTTTATACACGAAAACAGACTGCTCCTACACAAAATGTTGTCAATGCATACTGCTTTTCCCTCATTTATCTGTTAGTAAGGATGTAAGTAGGTCTTCGAGAACTAGATGAATTCAAGTTAACTCAATTTTAATAGACTCGGTGTCAGATTTTACCCCAGTCTCCTATTCTAAATTAACTTTAATCAGTCTGCATGCAAAGAGAACTTGATCTTTTGAGGTCAACAGGAATTGTTCCTTACTTTAGGAGATGCTAGGCTAAAGTGACCAGAACTTGGTTAATTTTTCTGATGTGCTGTATTCTGACGGGTTTCTTAGCCAAGGCTATTCAACATTTAAATCTTCAGGATTCATTCTGAGTGACCCAGAGGCTCTGCATGTGAGAGAATTTAACCTTAACAAGATTAGAAAAGAAAGCATCCTGCTGTCAGTAATTTAAAATAATCTTTTAATGTAGCAGAAGCTTCACTTTATCTGGAGAAAATACAAATAAAGTTCCACTATTAAAAAAGATAAAATCTTAAAAAGTGCTATGGAAATTATAGACCTAAAAAAATCTGATGACTATACTAAGGTATTTGTTGAAGATAATTACATATTTGGATGCATTTGGAAAGGACAATTTAATAGGTGTGATGTATCAGGGAATTAATGAACCAAGTCAAGCCAATGTAAGTACTTAGAAGGAAGCCAAAACAGGTTTAGGAAATATGTATTCTAGTAAGTGTGTGCAAAAACTGATCAATTTTAGCATACTCATTAAACTCTGATGATGAGATCAGACGAGTTGAGAAAATTAGAACTAAAAATGTAAGAAAAAAAATGGATGACAAGTGGAAATTAATAACTTGTTTTTCAATACAAACACCAACTTAATGAACTGAAATTTTATTTAAATCACTGCCTATGGATAGATATTTACTGCAGTCACTAGGGGAACCCTCAAGTTGATCAGGTTTTATGATGAAATCCCTAGGAAATGGGCTTTCAAAGAACTGTCAAAGATCTTCCTTCACTCAAAGTCACTTTCAAGATTGTGATCTAAGTGCCATTCAGTAAACTTTTATATACATATTCAACTGCTCTTAGATAAATTTTTTTGACTTTGAATTTAAGAGCATTTCCTATAGATATTTCCTACAGAGTGTATGCAGGGAAAGCAGAAGCATCAGAAGCAACTAGTAAGTAGCTGCAGTCATGAAGTACATAAAAAGCATAGGATATATGGTAGCTCAGGAAAGGACATGTTTTGGTATAGGGAAGAAGAATATGGGTACATGGCAATTAAATTCTATTCTGAGTGGGATATGTTTTATGATATTCACATTCTCTTTTGTGAGTAGTCAGCCAGCTCTGCCTTAAAACCTGAAAACAGAGTTTAGATCTCCTACTTAAAATTATAGATAACTGTGAAAATTCTCTGCTTTTAAATTGTAAATACTTGATTTCAGTAAAAAAAATCAACACTGGAGCAAGTAAAGTACTGTTACCTTGTACTTCAATAGATACTACAGTTAATTTTGCAGATAGCTATGTAAGAAATTTATCCTCTTTCTAAAGCACCTAAATGTGAGCTAGATTTGAATCGGAAGCTGTGTAACTAAGGTTAGCCCAATCTAATAAAACCTGCTGGAGAGGAAAAGAGTATTAGCATTGGCTCAGCCCCATATTAAAAAAAAACCATGGCTGGTGACCAACATGGACTATGCAAAAACTGTGGAACACCTTAAAAGAAGCCTAGAAAAGTAATCACGTAGTGAGGAATCTCATAGGTGAATGCATGGACATTCTGCTTTATGCACAGAAGATACAGAGAGGACACAGGAGGAGAAGTCTTCTTGATTCTTGACTGGTTTCGTTGGAAGAAACTGCAAACCTTGGTAGTGCATCACAATGAATTGCTGGGATGAGGGAGGACACAGTATTTGTACAGGCAGCTTTCTAAGCAACACAGACAATAGCAGCAATTCCCAATTGCTATCACTTATATATCCAGCCTCGGCAAAAAGCCATTCAGGAATTTATATGTAATTTCTATACAAGATATTTTCTCTACTGTATTTTTAGTGATATGGAATGAATATAACATACTGTGGTCTACAAAGACATCCTTCTATTATGTTTGGGGTTGTTTGTTTGTTTGTTTGTTTTTAAATTATTTTATCTTGTGAATTTCCTTGCTTTTGACTACTGACATCTTTTGACAATTCTGGAATTTCAGTTATCGAAACAGTCATAAACTAAAGAATTATCTTACATCAAGCAACTCAGTGAGTATTTTCTTAACTTTGGAAAATCATATTAATTGCATTAGGTCAGTGTTTCACATTACTTCTAAATCTTTCTTGGCAAGGTAACGGCTTCTGGTTCCTATCAACTGGCTTTGCATGCCAGGAAAAGTCATCATGTCATGCCACCTAGAGGTATTCTTTCTGTCTTTGTTGTGCTATATCATATATCATCTAAATTATCTATGTATTAATCATTATACTACTCTGATCTATTCTGCTTGATGATGCCTTGGTTGTATAACAAACTGAGTAATCGTGACCATATGAAGTTTAGCTGAGCCAGAAACGACAGTGCAGAAAAAGTGCGTATTTCTGTTTGCTACGTTAGGTCTATAGACTGAGAATGAAGACTACACTACTGTTCAGTATATCTTCTCAACAAATTGGAAAAGACCTCCAAGCACAGTCATCATCTTCTCTTGTTTAACAAAAATACATTAATTCAAATCAGAGAAGCCAAGCTGAAAGCGGAGAAAACAGGAATCGTTATCTTCTCTGAAGTGACACCAGCTTTACTGAGAGAACAAGTGAGCAAAAAAAAGTTGCATAGCACCCTTTGGCCAACAACAGGAAAGTAAACTTTATGATGGTTTTATAATCATTTCATAATCTCTAAACTTTACATGTAAAGATCTTTATTGCTCAGCATTTATACAGAAATTGTGCTCTCTATTAAGGAAAAAACTCGCTTTGAATGGCAAAAATTTATTATGCAGTGAATACATAAAAAAGGAAATATATTCTTCTAAGAAGGACATTCTAGAAAATAAGAGTATCTAAAAATGAACAAAGGTTTCCTGAAAAGCTGCAGCTACAATTTTTGTATTGTCTTGCTATTTAAATGGTGTTGGATAATGGTAACCATATTCATGTGTTTCTCTTCACAGGAAGAGCATGAGCACTACAACATGGATGGTTTTGCCTAAATTTTTAAACATTTTTTTTTTCCCCAAATATCCCCTATGAGAAGATTGTAATGAGTGGCTTCTGTGAATATTCATTCAGATAAAACCAAGGTAAAGATGTTCTCCTCAAGTGTATGGCCCGAGTTGAGGTGTTGGGGTCAGCCATGAAGAAGTTAAAGCTGGGAGCAAGAGCATCCTGTGATAGAGAAACAAGTTATCTTGGTTATTTTTTAAACTCTAAGCTTTTACTTCTTACCTAGAGTTTTTATCATATAATGTATGTTGGTTTGCATGTTTTTACCATGTATATATATATAGTTATTTAATTTTTAACCAAAGCTTAATTTTACTTTGTTGTTTTTCTGTGTGCTTTTGGTCTTATCTATCCTTTTGATTGCACAAACAGCACATGATCAGCTTTTGCATGGATATGGAGGTAGTCAGTGTTTGTCATAAAGATGAGGCTCCCGGTGTCCACATGACACCTTGAAAAGTTCAGGACTAGGAGTTTGCTCGTGCTGTTCTTAGAGGCTGCAGACAACATTACAGAGCCAAACACTAATGACTGAATACCATCAGCTGAAGAAGCAGTTACTCTCCTCCAAACCTCTTTGTAAAATGATGTAATATTTCAGCTAATCACAGGCTTTCTTAGGGTTTAGTTTTTAGTTTCTACTCACACTACGAAGGGCTGGTGTGAGTAGAAGCAGGTCATTCATGGAGAGTCCTGTGAAACACTCCTGAAGACTCTCGGTGTCCTGTAGAGCTAGCCAGGATGCCTAGCTGCAAAGTGAGGTGTATTTTGAATAAGCAAATTAAAAATCTGCAGCTCAGGAATAATTATAATAACAGAAAGATGGAAATTGACTCTTTTAAGTCCTCATTTCCAACCTAACTGCAATTTATAATGCTTTTGGAGCTTTATGGCTTAAAAGACAGAGAGACATACTGAGGATACCACCAGCCAAACATGGCTTGTAGAGCCAAAGCTGACTAAATACACAACCCTTCAGCAAAATACAGGAGAAACAGTCTGTAAGCCAGAACAAAGTGTGACCTTGTTCAGTATGTAGTCTATGATTGAAGATGTCCCAGGGTGCATTTAATGAATGCATTCTTTTCCTGGAAGGTAGTTCAAAGTCCTGAGTTGTGCAGGTGCATTTAAACAAAAGAGCTGTAAAAATCTGCATAAGCCTTCCTAGATGTCAAAAGTGTCTTTTTTGTTTGGTTGGTTTTATTCTGTTAGTGAGATACTAATCTGCGTGCTTGCTGGCTATTTGGCAGCCAACAACCAGTCAGATAATAAATCAGGGGGAAATTAGAAAACTGTTTGCTCTTCTGAAATAAACATCAAGGTTTCATGTGAGCTATCAATGATTTAACTAAGTTACTTGAAATGAGAAAGAAAAGAAAGTGGAAAGCTAAAATACAGTGAGAACTAGTTGTACTCCTGAATCTAACAAACTCCTGTGAAAAAGAGCAGCTTCCTTCCACCCATGGACATTGCTAGCATGGAAGGTCACGCCAAATGTTCTGAAAGTTGGAAATATATTCACACAGCTTGCTGTGGCTAAGGCTTCATGAAGGAATCCTCAGAGACATCACTTGTTTGGTATTGGGACCAGTTTGGCACTGGTCAGAGACCAGACGTGAAAGGCATTGTCAGTCCTAAGAGGAAGTTTGTTCCTGAGTGTTATAGATGCCAGAGGTGTGATTGCTTCAGATTATCAATATTTTTCCACATTGATCCCTCATTTAAACTTCGAACAGTCTCTTGCTTGCCAGTAGCATATTCTAAATCTGTTCTGGTAAAACAAATCAGTATTTTGATTGTAAACTTTCCATCCATTATAACTGTTCAGGGGTAAACAATCTGAGCTCCATGTGAAGGTTAGAATTCTGTGCATCATCAAGTACGATGCCTTTTTTCAACTTTAAGACCAAATAAGAATAACCTCATCACACTATATATCTCTATTAGCTCAGTGCCTCGCTGATTGCACTAACAGATGTTTTACTGAAAGTTGCTTCCAAAATACAAAGAGGTTTATTAAATATTTCCAAAATATTAAAATTCTGCAATTTTTGAAAGCCATGAAAGTATCCATTCATCTTCTGAGTTTTGTATTTTAGGCTTTCCTGAATGTTTTGAACCACAGATAAATATTGGAATGGCATCCTTTTTCCTTTTAAAAAATGTTTCTGTTAATTAGAAAAACATCAGCTATGAATGACTTAGAAAACTTGAGACAATTTATAAAGACTGATGTGGGGATGGGCATGGAAGAAGTAAATACATTTTCCGTCAAGACAAACTGTGGATAAAGGCAGAAGAAGGGATCTTAAGGGTGGTGTTTCAGACCGAAGTGTTGAGTTATAGGAGCTTACCAAGTTACCTCCAAGTGATTCAACCATGCGAGCTGTTTACAGCTGCCCCCGTTGCAAAGTAAAACACCTCTGCTCAAACGAGCCTGGTGGTGCTTGGTGCCTCTGACCTCATGGCACGGGCAGCTACCCAGAGCGACATCTCAGGGCCCAGCCCTGCACCCGAGGGACGAGGGAGTGAGGTGGGACACCAGGTCATTTCTGGCCCAGGGGTTTGTCTTCTGGGGTGACAAAACCATTGGTCCGTAAAGGGAGCTCGTAGGGAGATGACCGCTGACCCTTCAGCTCTGTGTGCTAATCAGAATGAGTTATTAAAAGGTTAAAAGTGTATTAACAGTAATCTTATTGTCTCTTTCTGTGTGATTGAGCTCTCTGTTTCCTGAAGTCTTGTTATTAAAAGAACTATTTCCTTAATAGATTGCATTAGAATACGCAGCAAAGGTAAATTATGATTTATATGCACTTTAACAGCATGCTAAGACAAATGTGTTTCTACTTAAAGCAAGCATTAGATTTGGTTAAAACTTCTGAATGTAAACAATTCTGTAGAAATAATTATTCATTAAGAGGTTTCCTGTGATCCTGAATGTGGCGAAATGCTAGTTTCAGCTCCACTGGCAGTCTTCCAGACAAGGCTAACACCAAGCTAGCAACATGCACTTAATGCTTAACATAGCATATGTATCTTAAGTACATGAAATATCGATTCCCATCGTGACTTTTTAAGGCAATTAGTTCATAGTGAATTAAAATATGAATTGCCTCACATCTTTTTTTAAACAACAAGTTCTTGCAAGATTTAAATGTAAATTAAAAGCATTGGAGAGTCTTCATAACTGGGAATGAGAAAAGCATTATAAAACTTGGGCTCTGATTTATTAATACCTCTGCATACATGTCCTGGCAACTCCATTGCTGCATAATCCTTTCATAAGCACTATGGTTTAAAAAAGGTGCTGTTAGAGGAGGAGCAGGAAGATTCTGACAGAATTGGAGTAAAACTCCAGTTTTGTGGATTCCCTGCTATAGCAGGAGCAGCACACTGGAAGCTATCCTTCTGAAGTGTACCCTTGACAGAAGGAATAAATTCATTCCAGGATGATCAATGTGGAGAATGGAAGACTTAATGAGCTGGAATTTGTACATTTCTTGCCAGCAAGATGAGGAACACTCTGAAAAAGGTCATCTTTTAAAAAGAGAGAATTACTTTTGTAGGAGTCATCTTATTTGCAGGAAAAGACTTACTGACTCACAGCAGATCTGCTGCAGTAGAATAAGATACATTACGAACCACTCAGGACATGCACTGATTTTGAGCAAATATTTTGGTGTAAAATTGTCTGTGTCTATAAACAGAATCTGTTAATTTTGATGTGAATTTGAGCAGTTGTACCAGGAAAAGAATGTGGCTTTATATTTACTTGATTCTCCCTAGCAAATAATCTGAAAATAAACATTAGCTTTTCCTAAACCCAAGTCAAATGAAGAAGGAACAGATATAAAAATCTACATTTGGCAATTCTGCTCTTCCTCATATTCCCTCACCATGTCTGTTGTGTAGTTATTTCTCTTCTGACTTGAAAAATCATACTTTTGATTATACTAAGCCAGAGAGAAACAGATACATTTGACACATATAAATTACCTATTTAGAAGCAGCGTTTCTGAAGTAATTGCTTAAATGGAGTTTAAGCCTAGATGTCAGTATAACATTCACCACATATTTGTTTGATCTTTTCTCAGTGTGTCATTCAATAACTTCTTTCAAGGTCAATTTCTTTCCATATTAGTTAAGATTCGATTTTTTGCTGATCTTGACTGTAAAGGGAATTTTTTTATTGCTGTGGGGATTTTTTGGTATCATTCTGGTGAATACACACTTTTACCCAACTTGGTCATTTCCAAGTTTGAAATTCCTGAGATGCTTCAGGAAGAGGTAATTGCATCAGGCTTTATGTTTGGTCCTTGTTACTCCTCAAGGAGCATAGGGCTGCAACAACACTATGCCACCGAACCCGGTGGGATAGTATCAGGCTTTATATCGTCACCATTATGAAAAGGGAAACACCTAACACGCCTTGCACTTCTAGGGGTGAATATCACTTACCCAGTTAGGGAAATGCAAAATCCTCAGCCCTGTTCTGCCTTTTCAGAAGCTTGGACTCCTGCATTTGCTTCAGTAGCACTGTACAGACTTTCAGTATAGCTGAGATCCCTCTCACCGCCTTCCACTGTGCACTGGCTGCCAACCTTTCAGGAAGACAAAGTAGATGATTTCAGTCAAGCAGCAGGTTGAGCTATCACTAATGGGATGTGTTACTGAGGACCTCCTGAAAACAACAGTGTGTAGAGTATTTGCGATCAGTCAGTCCTATCTGCTTTACCACGCTGAGTAAATGTTAAAGATGTATTAATTCCTCAGAATTTTTTAGTTAAGAAGGCCATTACCATTAATACATAAAAAAACACAATTAAGGTATGAGAAAACATAATGGAAACTGAGTTTGGCAGCCTTTCATTCAAGGAAATTAGAAAATTATGTTTCCCATGGAATACTAATCCAAAGCAACATGATTGGATTGCCAAAATAGATCATGTGTGATAGTGCGTAGCAGGGCTTAAGCCATAGGCCACAAGCAGATCTTGAAATCCTACTAACAGAGGTGGGGTGAGATATCAATTGGATTGCGGCAGTATGTCTGTGTCTGAAACAGCAGAGATAGGGAAAAAAAAGCAGGAAAAAAAAAAGCAAAAAAAAAAAAAAAAAAAAAAAAAAAAAAAAAGGAAAGGAAAAAAAAGGCAGCAAAAAGCAGTGGACAGCCACAGAGTTTATAGCGTGACCAGAAATGAATCTCAGACATAGTCTTTGAATAATATGTATTGTACAATACTGGAATAGGGAAAAAAGACTTTTTTTCTTGTTTGATTCCTGTTGCATTCAGAGGAATTGGACTTTGACGTAATCCTTTTTATTTACAAAGAATGTGTGCAAAGAAATACCTGGCCCCACTATCAAGTTCTCCCATACAGAAAGAACACAAAGAAATTCATTTTGATGAACTAGTCTGGTGGAAAGGGGTAGCAATATGCTACAGACATACAGAATAGCATTTTCTGAAGATGCAGAAAGAGTTAGTTTTGACATGCAGCAAGATGATGACTCCCCAGAACCTCAGCCATTTTTTAAATATAATATGGGCACTTCTGCGAAATAACACCTTTGCCAGTCAGTTGCACTGAAAAGACAATCACTTGCTAACCTCCTACTTTTATATTTTTTACTGCTAGTTATAGTCTCTTGTGTTAGAGAATGTTCCTAACAGTGGTCCCATGAGAAAATTAGAAGTTGTGCATATCATCACTTTTTTTCTTTCTTTTTTTTTTTTTTTAATTCCGAAAGAAGAGTCTGTGGAAATAAAGTTCTTTACAAATGTCCCAGATGCCCTCTGCCTTCTCTGTAATAAAATAATCAAGATCAGCTTGCAAAGATTTCAAACCAGACTCTTTATTATCTCCTTTTTCTTGCTAGGGCAATGGCTAGGGAATAAATGCATTTCAGGAAGTCTTCCGTGATTTTTTTATACATAAGGCCAGAGCTTGGCTTCAGCACACAGTGAAGCAGTCCAGAAACTTCTCCAGGGTCTTCACTGACTCCGTGTCATGGAGGACAAGTTCATGTCCTCTTCCTTATGCTTTTTCCCTCTAAGCAGCCTCTTCTGACACCTGTCAGGGACAACCACGCAGAGCACGCCACGAGCAGGGAATTCCTGTCCGACGGTAAAACCTTTGGCTGGAGGTTTAAACAGGTTTATAAAGATCTTTCTCCTCCACAATCACTGAGAACTGACCTGTTGTTTAATAGACAATCTCTTTCATTTCTGGCTTTGCTTGTGAACTAGGGGCATTTTTGTGAACTAAATAGAGCCTAACTCTAACATGGAGAGTAACTATAAAGTAGAGCAACAGTTGTGTTTTATGTGCTTTTGAGGTCTGTTATGATGGCTTAATAAAAGAGTGAAAGGACTTTTTGACCAACTGAATCGTGCATGTATTGGCACAAATCTTACAAATCAAAGTTATATTAAAATTAATTAGTCTATACTACTGTTTGACTAAGCATGTATGTTCTTATAGCACATAAAATATTTCATAATTTGGCAGTTTTATAAAACAATAATATTGCTTGTTCCACAAGTTATACCACTGTTAAAAATGGAAAAACTTGCCGCACTACAGTCAAACTAAGCATTTAGGGTCTTTCTTTGCACAAAGGTGATGGAATAGCAAAGAAAATTTCAGCCTAGCAAAACAGTAAATTTATTCCACTAAGGTGATTGAAAATAGAAAATGGAGGAAGTTAAACTTCATTAAAGTCCCAGGAGTTGCTGTAAGAAAATCAAGAAAATCACTGGCTTTAGTAAAGTGGGCCAGGTTGGTACTGATTAGAAAATACTTTTTCAGGTGGTGGAGTCTGATAGATGGGCTTCAGAAATTTTGAGAGAAACAGGGGAATAACATTCTTTAAATTAAAATCTACTCAGTATCCTCTGTACCCAATCAAGCCAGTCAAGTAGAAGGACACTTGTGTGTTCTGGTCTTAAAGGATTTACAGGTTTTGAGAAGAAGAAAAGAACAGATTTAACCTTTATACTTCTATGGCTGTTCAGATAAAATAGTATTTCATTGGATCTGTATTAATTTTGACAAAAGCTCTACTCCTGTGAAACCAGAAGGCTCTGGATTCATTTAGAATAGTCAAATAAGGAAAATCTAACTTAATAATTCAGACCAGGGGCTTTAATTTAATTCTTTCATCCCAGTGACTTGCTTAGAAAGCTGTTGTTTGCTCCACAGTGAGTTTCTCAATATTTGCTGTTGGAAATAGTTAGGTTACTTTCTGTCTGTCTCTGTGTCTGTCTATCTCATTATTTTCATGTAGATAACTCGATGCTGTTGGAAAATACAATTCCAATTACAATTCCTGTGGCCTGAGGAAGTGGCAGAAACTGTGAACATTTGGTGGAAAGTCCTTAATTTGTCACACACACTTCAGGATTATCCTCCAAGAAAAATTCTGATATTGCACAATATCAGTCTGCATAGTTATTGTTTTTTATAGCACATAATATATAATAAAAAATTAATAAAAATATTAGCAATGATATTTGCATGATGCACAGTGACATTTGGATAAAGGTGTACAGAGAAATAAAAGAGAATCTGTTTCCCATTACTGCATTACCACGAGTTTTAGTAGCTATCTGTAAGTCATTACAGTACTATCTACTTACACTTACACAGTATTTCAAGTTATTCTTTTTCCATCTTAGTAAACTACATTCTAGCAATTCTTCTATCATGACTTGCAATCTTCTGACCCCTATCTCATTTTTCTCCATTTTCTTCAAATCCCATCTTTTCCAAGATCACATAGGAGGAATCAATCTGGGCCCAAAGTTCACAAGTCTCTTTTCAAACTGGGACTCAGTCTCCTACACTAATTTGATGATTCAGAAAAACACATATATATATATATATATATATAGTTAGTCTGCAGTAGCAGTATAAGTCCTCTGTGAGCTAATCTCTGAGAAGGGCCATAATTAAAATATTAATCTGTGTGCAAGGTGACAGTGTAGCCCTGCAGTGCAACAACGACTAACACCAATTGATGCTGTTGGAAAGGATTCTGGTAGCATCGTTTTAAAATTATGTGGCATACCTGTTATATTGATGTAATGAACTATAGTATCACACTTTATAACAACCTATGACTATATTAAGATGCTATAATAGTCAGTAACAAAAACCCTGAACCAACCAACCAAACAAACAAACAAAAAAAGATAGTACTTGTCATTAGAAAATCCAATAATTTCCTAATAGTTTTTAAAGGATGATGTTGATGGCATTTTCCTATGTTTAGAGTAAATGGTTCCTCAGAATCCATGAGAGATACAGAAAATCATAAGGAATGAAATACACTACATATTATTTATGCTGATTCAAAGGACAGAAGGTTTACACAGTTGAAAAAGTAGATTCACAAGTTTAAAACTTGATGCTTTCCACCACTACATATGGGGATTCCTTTAAAATCTGTTAGTAAATCACAGCCAGTTGGTTTTGTTCATGTGGTGCTTATACTTCCTTTAAGAGAGTCTGGCATTATATATCATTGTCCAAAATAGCAAATTATTTTCAACTGAGGAAAGAGAGAGCTCTTTGATCAAGGAACAGAGAACAGGTCTCTGTTGGGGTTCACAGTATTTTGGTCAGCTTCTGATGGTGACGATGTCTGTAATGACAGTGTCCCAAGGATGTTCAGAACTGTCTTTACAAGAGGTTTCACATCATTTGCATCGCAATATTTATTGGTTTATATCCTACACTAGTAAAATCCCTTTTTGCAGCTCAGTGAGTGTGTATCAAATTTCGTTAATCATAAATATAACATTGTCTATAGCTCCAACCTGTGATGCAAAAGCCTATATACCTAGTATTTATTTTAGGATAAAAAGAATGATTGCAAACAATCAAACTATTGCTTGCTAGATAAGTCATCAAAGCTGGCCATATGCATGATCTTAGCACATTACAAATGCTGAATATAATGTGTTTGCTTGTATCAGAAAAATAGTTCACTCACAGTAACAGAATACAGCCAATGCAGCTCAGGAGGCTCAGTTGGAACTGTTAGTCTTCAAGCCACAGGAAATGGAGTATGTTCATGAAACTAAAATCTGGTCTATGTGTCTTTTAATATGTTTTTATGCAATGATCCAGTTATCAGTAATGGCCTTTAATCTGTCATTTAGTTGCATTCATTTTGCATTGATGGCGTTTAGAAGTACATGAGCACATGCATAACCAATTATTTCTATATAATAAAGAAAAGACTTTCCAATGTGGAAGGTTCACTTTTATTTTACATTTTATTAAATACCAGTAGCAATTCATTCTTCAATGTAAAGACTTTTAATATTTTAATTTTAAACTTACTGATTTTGTTTACTAGAGGGTTAACAAACTCAATTACTGACGTTCTCAGTAGTAGCTGTGGAGTACTTGCCAACAATTAGATAACAATTCAGATAGCATTATAATCATCTGTAACCTCTAGTTTTGAGTTTTAAGATTCTGGCAGATCTTATTAGCTTTTATAGTTTAAAATAAATATTAGAATTCAAGAAGGAAATACAGAAGATAAGGAATTTAAAATAGAACAAATGAGATCAGAAAGGAGAATGGATGGGTGGGTTAACCTGAAGAACAATGAATGGGTGGGCTTGTCTCCATGGAACCTGCAATGATTTTTTTTAAATTTAGAAAGTCAAAGCACTCTTGCTTTCAGTACCAGTTTTAGATCCAATGTACATGAATCTGGATCTACTGATGTCAAGAAAGTAAACTTCCAACGGGTTTAAATTTGGTCCACTCTGCTAATCATCAGGATGAACCAAAGCAGTTTCTGTCTTAAAGTCAATATACCTAGAAATAGAGTTGAAGAACACCACTGACATCATGTTACTCCATTAACACCAATATACATGTTTCCATGTGTTTTGAAAAACAACAGCAGGATTTGTTTTTTTCTTTTACATTAACAAAAGGAATAGGTTGGTTTGCTTTTGCAAAAGGAGTGTAAGATCACAGAAAGCAGGTTCAAGTAAGAACTCATCTATTCCATTGACCAGATGGTGCCCAAGCCATTTATACCTCGTTCTTGCTTAATTTATTTGCTATTACAATCTCTCAGCAGGAGATTCTGCAACATTCCCTTTCCATACTTCATCATCTTTACTATTAGAAAGTTTTTCCCAGCCCAAGCTCAGTTGCACTTGCTGTAATTTAAGCCTATAACTTCTTTGTCTATGGCAAAAGAGTATATTTCCTTCCTCTTTGTAGCTGTTTTTTACATCTTAAAATACTATATCTTTCTCTTTGGCTTTTTGTTTGGTACACTGAATAAACCCATTTCTGCCTTTCAAGGTTACTTCTTCTAAACTTCCAGCAACTTTTGCTGCTTGGATGCTGTCTCAGCTGTTCAGCACCTTTTTTAAAAGTGGAGGTTAAATTTGGCCCTTGAAGAACAGTTGAATAAAGCCAGAGGATTGCTTCCTATCTCATATGTGTCTTGCTTAGACATCCAGTGAGATGCTTTGCTTTTTTTCAGAATAGGCATCACTCTTGATACAAGTCTAATTTATGAACCATGATCATCTGCGTTGTCTCTTGCAGACCTTGCAGTCAGTTGGTCAGTTCCCTAGCCTAAAATATAATAACCTGTATTCATCTATATTGAATAAAATGAGTTTCAAACCAAACTGAAAATTATTTTAATTGAAATCCTTCCCAGGAAGGTGCTGCTAAGCAATAATTATCGTATTTGAAGAAAGCTGAGGCATATAGAGACATGGTTTAGGAAAGTGGTATCTAAAGATATTGTGTTGGTTGTGTCCTCCATGACCTCTGCTCCTGTTTCATTTGAAAGTGAAAAAGAATATGATTATTGCACTTCAAACACATGAATGGAACTCTTGCCTGTAACCACACTCAGGAGCACAGGCTTCTACTTTGATAATGATCCACTGGTAACCATGCCTTTAACACTGTTTTCCACCTACCAGTGTTCTTGTCCACCATATCTTTCTACCTTTCCTTGGAGACTGCCATGGGAAAAAATGTCAGATATTAATGAAGATATATAACATGTCCTTGCAGAGTTCTCAAAGGTGAGTCAGCCTAATGACATAGAGTACCCCTCAAACAGGGAGAATTTGATTTTTTTAAGATTTATTCTCTGTAGGATTTTCTTGCAGTTGACTAAAAGGTTGTGGTTATGAGGTCTATGTAGGTATTGCGGTATTTGAGTTCATAGGCTCCAAAGCCAAGAGTAACTGATTGGAGAATGAACTGGGTTTGGATTTTCACTCAATTACCAGATATATTTACTCTATATGTGTATAAATACTCTCTTCTCAAACCACAGCTATTATTGTACATTTACTATTGATAATTATTTGGGGAACTGCTAGTGCCATCAGTTTAGACAAGTAAATTGTCTGTGACTGATTGTGAATGAGTATTGTATATTCATAGCATATTATAATCAAATATATGATCATCAAATCACTCTATATGCGTTCACAGAGGAAGCCTCCATTATTTCCTTTGGATTATTCCTGAACTGTTGCAACTGTGCAGGTCTTTTACATGAATAATGAGAAAACCTTGCAGTTTTGCTCTTCAGTGAATAAAGGGGTATGGGGGCCCTCAGTGATACTAGTGTGAAACTCAGCAGGTTTCACAAAAATATTCAGAAATCCCATTATGCTACATTCATCCAGCTCTCCTCCCAGATGTGCCATCCACAGAGCCGCCACCTGCGCCAACTGTTCATCCACATGTAAACCTTATTTCTGATTACAGTTCTGTTTGCAGTGCTGTGCCTGCATCAAGGCATCCTGTGCATGCACTGCAATTACTGATAGGAAATGTAGGAAGAGTTACAAATATGAGACAGAGTGGAGAGGCAGGTAATACAGGTCAGCTTTTGGTATGCTTTAGCGATGTGACCAATCTTCAGTGAAAGACAATTATTTTGTCCTCAGGGAAGCTGTGTTAGGACCTACCAACAGACAGTGTTTCCCACTGCTGTAGGAAATCTTTAGACTTGGTTGGCAATCAAACTTAGAAATCATAATCAAAGAATACCTCTTTCAGCTTGATAAAGAAGATTTTTGCTTTTTTTATGCTGCCAGTTTCTGGCGTACTTAAAATGAGTCTTGCAAGAAACATTTCTACTCATTAACTGACGATGACAATATGGTTCTTATTTAAGACAAGTCATTCTCTACGTCATCCTTAGACCTACCTCATCAGTGGATATGCCATTTGAATGTCAAGGTAAAAATGCTCTTTAAATCATCTACAAAAAATATGCAGCCACCACAAATATTTTTACTTTTTCAGAAATAAGGTAACAATCATACCTGAAACACTAATAACCAATTTGGGATCAGGCAGGAGGAAACTATAATTATAATGTGTAATTTACCATAATGCTAACAGACACCTCAGGAAGTGATGACAATCTGCCAGAGATCATTTGGGAGTACATACAAATGCTAAAATCCACCTACAGCTTAGAGTCAGTAGGCTATGGTAGTTGTAATTTTCATGAACTCAAGGTGGTTTTATAACACTGTCAAGCCTAGTAATTACAGAAATTACCATGACATTTTTGCTTATTTTTAACAGACTTTTTGAGAGCAATCATCAATACTCACAAATCCGCACAAATGTAGATGTTTCTTTCACAGGGTTAAACTGAACTTTCTTGCCACAGAATATTGAGGATGTCAAGAGCCTGCACAGTTTCAAAAGTGATTACCAACCAATATTATAAAAATAAATAAAAAAAGGAAAAAGAAAAACACTGAGGCTGTTAAACACAAAGATCCATTTCTGGCCCAGCATATCATTAAACTGCAGTTTGTCCTGTTCTGATAGTCTTCTTCAGCCATCTACTATTCACAGCTGTAAGAGAGGTCAAAGACAATTTTGGTCTTAGCTACTATGCTGTTCTTCTCTTGTCATCCCCAGACAAGAGCCATCAGCCCCAGAATGCTCCTTCACCCTGCTCTGCTCAGCCATGCTGACCTCATCCTTATTATTTCATAGGAAGTCTGAGCTTAGTCTTATGTCCTCTGGTGGCAAGCAGCAGCTTTTTCTTCCAAGAAAGCCCTGCAGATATGTGACCTAAGAGAGGATGTTTAGATCCAGGTGGAAAGGAGAAATTCACTGAAATCTGTGCCAGAGTATGGCATCATTTCTTAAAAATTCGAAGGTTTTATTAAGCTCATGTCTGAGAATGGGCTTGAACGTATACAATGTAGTTGTGGTATGACACTATGGGCTGGTCCTTATTAAGCAGATAGATGTATGTAATACTGAAACCTGCGCTGGCTTGTCTGGTGTCATTGAAAGTGGCATAGTGCTGGGGTTTGGCTTTAAGAAAAGGAAAACATGTAGATACAATGTTTTGTATCATTTCCTCACATTTCTGGGTTTGATTTAAGATTGGCTCAAATTTTTAAGCGTCTCTCCACAGTACTTCTGCACAGAAGACTTTAGGATTACATTCAAGAATTAAATTGAGATTCCTGCATAGTTGTAAGGGCTTGTTAGAGTGTCACAAATGAGGAACAGGACTGGGAGTCTGATTGTATGAATTGAAATGCTTTAAAATAACAGGTTACCCTAAAATGTGGGACTTTTTATTTTACACTTACACCTAGTGATGATGTGTAGAGCATATACAGCACATTAGAAACATTCAGTCCAAAAGACATGACATTGTTGTGACAGGCTCCTCTCCTCTCCTCTCCTCTCCTCT
>VXBL01006440.1:366591-437584 GCA_013400195.1 Aramus guarauna | reverse complement strand
CAACAATTTTAAATATTTGAAGATAGCATAAAATTATTCTTTGGACAGAGACAAAATTAGGGAATATTTTTAGAAAACTTGCTACTTCTCAGCTGTATATACTTTCCACTGAATTAATTACAAAACCATTTAACAAAAGTTCACAATTAAAAATGAGCAGTTGCTGACAATTCTCGGGAAAATTTGACTCAAATTTAAAATCACGGTGAGAGCTAGTCTTCTAAATACTTACAATGATGTAACACTACATGTTTATATATATTATATGGCATGCAGCATTTAAGAGCAAAGGACTTATTTCTTTTTGCAAAAGGAATGCTTCATTAAGATTATTTTTTCTACTTGATTAAAGTTAATATTCATTTAGGAAAATTAACTTTGACTAAAAGCGCTAATGCCCTGTTTATACATTGTAACCAAATGTTACCTCTGTTCCTGATTTGAGGTCTGTAAATTCATTCTGGTCATAACGGTGCCTTCACCATTTCACCTGCAAAGTGAGGCTTTGTGCCATGATAGATGCTTTCTGCTGCATCTCTGCCAGGGCACAAAGGTAAAATGGAACAGCGACAAGTAAATTCAAGCTGGGTACCAATTCTGAGTTGCAGAAGTGTGATGAAAGAACGTTCCCCTGAATACTCTTGTCTCTCCATGATCACTATATTTGGTTTTCAAAGAATCAACTGCCTTTTCTTTTGCCTCAGTTAGTATCACTGTGAAAACACTGACATGAGGTTCTTCACTAGGAGTTTCCAGGTCACTGATCTCCTTCCGTGGAGATACTGTGCAGCTACTTGATGGTTGCCTGCCAGTGTCAAATAGATAGACTCATAAAGGGGCTTTGGTGTTCGGTTTTATCCTGAACTAAATAGTAATTTATTATAACATAAGCAAACAGAAATATGGCAACCACTGGTAGAGCTGTATCTTGCCTAATATGTTAATGTAAGCATGGTTCCTGTCTACAGTAATGTATTAGCTGCTTGCTAGCAAAGGCAGCACAGAGACCTTTTTCAAAGCAGCTATTTCAGACCAGCTGCCACTTCCTACAAAACAATGTCCAGTTCATTTAATGAGTCCAGACATCCATCTATCAGTGTGTCTTTATGCAAGGCAGAAATTGCTAAATCTAGAAGCAAGTGCTTTTTTGTTGTTCCTTGTGAGTGCTGCATGACGAACATGGGGACAGAGAGTCCTAACGGGGAATATCTGAGCACTGAAAGTGAAATATATGTGGGTTGTTAATAGAAAAGTCCTGATTAATTATTTCTTTCTTCCTGAAGACTTTTCTTTGGCAGCAAGATGTAAGCGTTATCTAGGATTTTCATCATTCTTGTGTTCATACAATCATCTACGTCTGTAGTTAAATGGCCTTTATCTGAGCCAGCATATGCGTGAATCCATTAACACTAGCAAAGACCTGAATTTGGCAAAGGGTGTAGGTATTTGCCTCAGTCCACTTCAGGTAAGCAAACGGCATGGGTGCACACGTAATGTTAGGCTCAGTTTAAATGTTACCGTGAGCAGGAAGAAAGCCTATAGATTTCAAGGCTCAAGTCATGTACGTAAACAACTTTTGCAGTTTACGGGTGGGTTAGCGAACAGTCCAAGCATGCTGCTGAAGCAGAGAATTCAAAATGTGTGAGGTGCAGGATATGAATGCTTCCACTGGCACATGGTACTGTTTATACATCCTGACTGGATGCCGCAAGCTTTTGAAATATGAAAACAAAGAACATCAACATTTATGATATTTACTGAATTTATGAACCTTTTTTAGAAGCAGTTTTGAACAGGGAACAGCCTAACCCGATGAGAAATGTGTATTATCTCAATATTTAGATATGAAAATATTTCAACATGAATTTTTGTATCCTCTCACTCAGTTGGGGAAATTTAGTTCAGAGTAACACCAGACAGCCTGCTACTAGCAGATATTTTTAATAACAGTTATAGAGTTGTACTATAAGAGTGCAGCATCTCAAAAATTTATGTCGAAGGTGTGGAGGGGCTTTTGAGCATTATTCTTTGGGACTACTTTGCTTATGCTTCATTTGAAGTGCAAATATTTTCCTTTATATTTAGCACTTCAGATTTGGATGCTTACAGGATTCTGATGCTTTTTTTTTATATTGTGTGTTTCCATATCTGTTTTTCAAAGACTATCAGTGCAGTTATGAATGCACATGTAGAGTCTAGCTTGTTTTTTAATTCCTCATGATGTGTAGTTTTGAACTCAAATATAATTGATGAGTTGAGCTATAAAACTTCTTAGAGAATCCATTCTGAAATCTTATTTGATTTTTAAGATTATTTTTCCTCAATGGTATTAGATATGATTTTAATAATCATAATTGATAAAGGAAATATGATGCTCTGAAACAAGTTAAAGCTATACCTTCAAAAAATATTTCTCACCTTGATAAGTAAAAGCCAGTAAATGAGAAACTGCAAAATAAGCATGAGAATATCAAAAGTCTTATTTTCATACATTATACAGATATGGAAGAAAGCAGAAGTACAAAACCTAATTAAAAATTGTATGAAAAATGGCTAAAAGTGATAATTCTCTTTTTAACTGACTTGCCATTTTCACTATAGACATTGAAATACACAAGATTTAACACAGAGTCCTGTGGTGAAGGAATAAGTTTTCCCTTATTCATTTTAAGTCTATGAGTCAAAAAGGCTTTCCTATTATAAAGTATATAACCTTTAAGGAGTACGTATTCTTATTTCTTTTTTTAAGCAGTAGTTTTCTGAGTCATAAAAATGTTGAAATTAGTACACGCTATCCAGATACATGCTGAAGGAAATCAGTTCATAAGGCAGATAACGTTATCATATTCTCGTCATGGACATATGGCAAAGTTTATATAATTGTTAACACAAGAAGGACTTTATATATTTATTTTGAAATGCCTGTTTTCCAGAACCCTGAACATAATTTTGGAAGTTATCCTGCAATTTATGGGATGAAGAATACAGAACAGCTCTTCAATAAATAGAAGGTACCTTGTATCTATCTGTATATATCTCCAGTCACATTGTTAAATTATGTTTGTATGTCTTTGTTGTTTGCAATGCTATATCCTCTGGTCTATCACCTTTGTGATCAGCTTTTCTCTTTCAAATCATTGCACAGCATCACAGACAGCATGTCGATACTGCATATCAATCTGGAGCCTTAACATTACCCATATCAAATACAATTCCTTTCTCAGTTCCTTCCAGTCTCTCTATGTTATTTAAATTCTTCTCCAGCACAGATTTCCTAGGGACTGGATCTCACCTTCAAACTCTCCAGAACCAGGGCAGGCCATACTACCACTTTTTTCATTTGCTCTTGATGACCTCTGAATTACCCATGTCCCCAGCTTTCTGCCCTCCTGAGCTCCTTAGCAGCACGACAGCAGCTTGCACCACAGGAGCTTTTCCCTGGAGCATCCTATGCCAGCTTCGGATGCGCGCCTGTTGGAGCTGACCAACGAGTGAAGGTACTTTCTAACCCGGAGAGTGGGGGTAACAAAGACCCATGCTTGGGGCTGACTAAGGCAGACACACCTTGCCTCAGGTGACATGTTCTGTGCGGCCAAGATGCTGGTTTCAGATGAACTTTATTAACAGTGAAAGGAATTCACTGGGTTTCCAGACAGCGCTAACATCTAATAGGTTGCTGATAGACCTGGTAACCTAAGAGCTTTTGCACAAAATGCTGCAGAAGGTTTGTTCTTACATATGCCAAACAGGAGAGCGTAGGGATGTGCTAACATTGTGTGACTGTCTTTGTAAACTGACTTTTGCAGACTACAGATTTCCTCAAATCTTTGCATGGGAGTAGCTGCAGCTCTTCATTATTTTGTACCACTGTGCTCCATGCTTGATGTCTTTATCTTTCCTATAGTTATCTTCTTTTTTTAATCTCAGTTCATGTTCACAGCCTTTTGTAGCCACAAATACAACATTTAACCATCTGCTCCTACAGTCTTTCCTCTTTGCCAAACCCTTCAGCACATCCTTCTCTTTTGCTCCTTTGTAATTTTCTATATTTTCCAGTCTCAATATGAAGTACCTCTTAAGTACCTTTATATGATAAGCCAACCAAAACTGAGATATAATGCTCTAAAGCATGAATGTTCATCTAAGTTACTTGCTTACATTTTAATTTCACTGGTATTAAAAAATATATTTTTAAAAATGGAGATGGCAAGAAATTTTAATTTACTATTTCTTAAATTCATAAGGTGCTATTATTACTTACAGCAACCAAATTGTGTCAGAAAAATCTTCCCACAGTAAGAAGCGTAATTTTTGATTCCTTTAACACACACTACATGCTGAAGTTTGGCTTGTTTTGCAAGTTTATTGGGGCAGGTGTATCTCACTCCAAAACATAGTTCACCTGGAGGTCCAGTGGACTGGGACTGCCGGTAGATGGAAAGTATCATAAAAAAGGTAAGCACTGCACAGCACAGCAGATTGAGTTTGGCTTCTCTGGTGGAAGAGAGACACTCAGCTAAGGGCATGGGCAATACAAAAGAAAGGCAAAAGCACAGAGCTTTTCCAAGGGGATTTGTGTTTCATCTGTCTGCTTCTGCAGAGGTTTTCTGCGGTGTGTCTAACAACCTCTGCTAGCCCACAGCTTTATCACATACCTCTGTGTGAAAAAAAGTCTTAAACTGTGATGAAATGGACACACAACCCAAAACGTTACAAGTGAGTCGAGAGTGGACTGTCATGTCTCCTTTACTAAAGTTAGTTAACGATCAGTTTGTTTGTTGGATGATGTTGTGTTGTTTTCTTAAGCTAAGAACGATCCTATCTTAGGTGCAGATGTGGGTGGCCACCTCTTTCTGACTCAGTCTCTTCTCCCACCAGCAGGTAGGAATATCTCAGCAGATTGCACTTCCCTGAAGCAGATGACAGACACCTGGCTACATAGTAGGATAAACAGGAGCCTTTTCTGTAAGAAATATTTGAAAGAAAGTAAAGGTAACCCAGAAATATTTAAAATAAGCACTTCCTCCAATTGTTTTCTTTGTGCAGGTGAAGGAAGACCTGCAGTTGTTCTTGGTGACCACTGTGCTAATAGTCTGACTGAATTGAGTCACTATTATGGTTTATATGGCAAGGAAAATAATAGTTAACAGAGATCCTGTGTTACTGTATCAGCAGGGTGCCAGAGCCTTGGGTAGCAAGTACTTAACATTTGGCATTTTCGCGTTTTATGAAGGAGGACATATCACGCGTACCAGTGCTTTTGAAACGTTCTCATGAAAACTTTGCTTTCGACCCAACTTTATGAATCCGTGGTACAGCACCACAGGGACATAAAAAAAAATCAATTTGGTGACTGTGGGAAGCCTTACAGCCTTCATGTACTCCACTCTGCTCTCCACTATAAGCTCTAAAACTTGGTCCTTGAGGGACAATAAGGTAAATTTAATGTCTTACTCTGGGAGTGGTTGTGATAAATCATAGTGATGACAGCATAATACAAACAAACCATCTGTTTGCACTGCCTGGGCTATATATAAGGCTTGCCTGCACTCAGATCCTGTACTAATGGAATAGTAGAATAAGAAAATGGGATATAGCTGAAACATAAATTAACTATTCCCATGGGTAAGGAGCTGCAGAAAGTAAGTGCAAACACAAGCACACTGACAAAGTGCGAGAAAGTTGCTTCCATTGGTAAAGCCTGTTGCACTTTGTTCTGTTCAGCAACAGCCTATTATATTGGCTAAATTTATTATGAAAGAAGGATGAGGAGGGAGACCTGGATTTTAATGATTATAGAAATTCCTGTAACAAAGCTTTTGCTGATACCAGGTTTGGGCAAAAATTCTAAAAAATTACTTATTCCTTTTGACTTTGATCTAAACAAGCACTTATGATTGTTTCTTTTTTCTTCTTTTTAATTTGTGTAGGAAGGTAATTTGCATTCAAAGTTCCAGTTCAAGATCATTTGAGAGGCAGGTTTCCCTCTCATAGGGAATTAAATATAAAATGTACCTTTTTTTACTGAACAAGTTGAGAGGCTGTAATAAGCAGATCTCCAGATTTCATTTAGGAGACAGTTATATATACAAGAGAAAAAAAGAAAAATTGAACTGTTCTTTCTATGTAGCTATAACATGATTTTTGTAATCCAGCAAACAGAAATCTCACATAAAAGAGAGATGTTCTCCATTGGGGTTATATAATTTTTAACCCTGTATCTTGCATAGTCAAACACAACGTGTAAATTCACTGTCATATGTTATTATCTTTCAGATATTGATTATTTTGCTGTAAAAAATTCTGGTGAGCCTTTGTTGAAGTGTTTTTCAGAAAAAAAATGTCAGCGAAAGAACTGGAGTTAAATGGGAAAATTTTAATTCTGATAAGTTTAATGATTTTTTGTTGTTGTTCTGAATGTAATAAAAGTAATTGAAAAATAAGACACTTGTACATTATCCTTTTTATTGGCAACACATGCCACTTAGAAGTATATGCATACCACGTTAAATTTGTATAGTTCAGTTCTTTAAAAGACATTTTATTACCTAATAGATTTTTTCCCAGGACTTGTAATCTGTGTAATATAAAACAAGAAATGAGAAAATGGTTGTGGCAGCTGATGGTTAATTAAAATGGTAAGCAGCTTTTATTTTTGGTACTAAGCATTGAAAATGAAACATGATGATATGTATTTCTGAGAGCTAAGATATGTGCAGAAATCAGAGTACTCAATGGTTTGCATAGAATAACATAGTGCAAACTGCATGAAAGATAAAATTGTAATGATAAAATTTATGATCTATAGTAGTAACATAAGATGCTATGTGTCTAATTTTTCCAGAAAAATAAAAAGGGCTGAAAGGAATTTAATCTTAAAAACATAATGAGAAAGCAGATAAAAACAGTCTGTAGCACTGAAAAACATAATGGACCCTTTCTTAGATCTACAAAAGTTCATTTCTTCCTGCTATAAATAGCTAACAATTGCCAAAGAAAAAAAAACAACAACCAAACAAACAACAAAACCACAAAACAAACAACAGAATAAACGGTTCAGGTGTGGCAATTGCACTATAGAAAACCAGGATGTCATGCTTTCTGAGAAAATGACAACTTATTAAAAACAAATATGTATAAACTCTGACGGCATCCTTTTGCTTTTGTTGGGAACACATTAATATAATAGATATGCAGCCGTTTTTCTCAACATGGGTTCCAAGTTGCAAATGTTCTTCCCATGGGTTCCATGAGGGAGGCACGGTACAATCTGAAACATCAAAATGTTAGAGTTGAAGAAACACCAGGCAGTTTATTAAAATTGCAGCCCTGGCCATATAATATTTGCTTCACAATAAAGAAGAAATGTATGCAGCATTTTATTTTAGCATAGTGCTTTGCACACAGCACATAAATGAACTGAATTAATGAGTATTAACAGAGCATTTTCTTGTCAGAGCTCTTCTGTTCCCCAGGTATATCTGCTCGTATCCTGCCCCTTATCATGTCAAGTGTTTCAAGCAAAGGCTACACAGGTAATCCTGCAGTTTCTGCTGGCTCTGAGGTATTTAAGCCTTTGAAAAATGCTGTTTTCCCCTTCTTCGATTCCCTGCTATTTGAGGCTTCGCAGACACCACCCAAAGCGGAGTGCTGAGCCCTCTCTGCTAGGGAAGCAAGACACTCTAGTTCATGGACATACCTTAGCGGGGTTATTTCTTTACAGGTATAGATTATTGCTTTCTGAGGCAGGAAATGTTCTTGGCACACAATTAGGAATAGCTCAGCTAAGACAGAAAACAGCAGTAGTAAAACCTGATAGCTGGCACACACAAGCCAATAGTCAGCTCTTTGTCAGGGTCACCCTGTTTGTCTTGATGTTGGCGACTTGCTGGTGATGGGGAAAGAAAGATTGATGCTGAAGAACATTTTAACGATGAATTTTCAGCTGTCAGCATTTTGTGGCTTCCCAGCCAGCTGCTAGGGCGAGCCAAGGAGCGGCAGGGTGCTTAACTCCTGCCTCTCACTGTCACAATCACACATCGTTTTTAGAAATGTACCCGGTAGCCACCAGTGCAAGAGAGATGGTTAAAGGTGCTTGTCAGAAAAGAGAGGAGAAGCCCTCAGAGGGCAAGCCGGCAGGTAGGGTTGGAGGCATGGCACAAGGGGACATGGAGTCTCTGGCCCTGCTTCTTCACGGGGGCCACAGCAGCGATCCTCCAAGGTCCCTGTTGTCCTCTCTCTGAGCCTATCATACAGGTAGCACTTGCATCTTCACCCATGACAAATGGGAGGGGAGCTCTCCCTGTCACCTCCAGACACTGGTGGCTGTGGAGCCATTGTCCCTTCCCGCTGCCCCCTCCTGGGTGTCCCTCCTGCCCCTGCTTGGCCAGGTGTCTCCAGGTGGAAGGGACACTTGTCTCCACCACTGCTCACATGGCAGCAGAGCTAATTGCAACCTGATGGGGTTGATAACAAATATATATGGTATTATGGACTATAAGATGTGATATGCTTATGTTTAGTCTTATTCTCATGTAAGCTGGAAGCCACATTATAAAGTGAATTTATGTCACTGACATTTTACTCATTTTTTTTTGAGGTAGACACCTTCTATGACAGTTTTTTACAGATTATGCAGTAATCAGTGCTTAGGAGTCCTCCCACTGCATACGGAAACATATTTAATTTGACTTTTCATTAGAAAAAAAAAAGTGATTATTTCTCACTGCAGGCAGACAACATATTAATGTTGAACTAAGCATAGTCAGATGAAGAAAATATTAATTTTCTAGGATTTACTGCTAAACTTGCATATTGCTAATAGTGTTACCCTGTAGCTCTACAATATGGTATTGCCATTGCTAACAAGCGGCCATAAGCGTTGTACTGAGTTTGCAAGACCTTAAGTCTGAGGATTGTCATGCCTGCTCTGTCTGAACTTTCAATGACCTGCTAGCAGCTTTACTTTAATGTGGTTTAGCTGTAACAACATTTTTCCTGATTGCCAAGTGTCTACAGCTAATTTATTTTCCTTTGTTCTGTCTTTGTAGGGTATCATCATGATTTGATGAGTCTGCTGTAATGATGTCACATACAGAAACACAGGCTGGTGAGAGAGCAGCCTTGAGGAGTGGAGGCCCCAAATGCAGCTGAATGGTGAGATGGGGCAGAGGCTGGCACTGGAGGGACCGAAGATGTAGACTGCTCAGCCATGGTCGGTCAAAGAAATGCAGACCTGGGGGTGGAAAATAGAACAAAGAAATAGTATCCAGCATAGAAAAAAGATGCCATATGTAATAAGTTTGGACAAAACATGGAGCTGCAGACCAGTGAAGAAACAGCAAGGTATGAAGTGTGTTAGCAAACATACAAGAAGGACTCCAAGTGAGGTGAAACCCTCAACACGAACATGGTGCACCTCCTGGTAAGGGACTCCAGTTGCTGAGATCTTGTCATAACACCTGCTGGAGCAGGAAAAGGGAGAGCCTAACCCCAGGAAAAGGGGTAGAAACTAAAATGTGTGTGTATACCATTGATAATTTTATTCTTTCTTTTTCCATAGCAATTATATGTGGGCTAAAAATGATTAAATTTTTTCAATTTTTATTATACGAGCAATAAACTCTTGGCTTTATTTATGTAAAGTATGCTTCCTCTGTGCCCATAAATAAGGTTTGAGTGTAACTGTAGGCATTGACTTTAGGGAATTTCCTTTCCTCATTCATTTCTCCTTCATATGTATTAAACTTTGTCATAAATAAGGTGTGTGGTATTATTCTCCATTCATCCTTAGCTTCCAGCATGACTATCTGGTCTGTAATATTTCACTGTGATTGAAACTGATTATATTTAGCACCAGCTCCTCCACAGCCCAGTGATAGCTGCTAAATAATAAAAAGCACAAGAGTCATTTAACATTTACCCAGCATTAGCACTGACACCCCTAGGCACTATCGGTCCCATTTGTGAGGTGCTACACAAATACGAGCGAGCACTGCCCCGGCTCTGAGTTTATAGTTTCTGAATGGAACCGTGCTTCACATGAAATAATCCTATTTCACCAAACGAGTCAAGTTTATTTCTGTCTCCAAGTTATGATTGCAATAGCATAGCTTCTAGGCCTCAGGGACTGTGTTAGTCTGTCCTTCCCCACATTTCTTATTTCAGTTGCTGCAATGACTGCCACCGGCTGATCCAGCCACGTAGCTGTGACGTGGGCCACATCTTTGTTACTTGGATACAAATATCCCTTTTTTCCTTTTCCTAAATATAGCTGCAGCTACAAATGACCAACCATTAGTGGACTGAATATTTAGCCATTTCAATGAAATTGATTGGAGCATAGAAATCAGCTATACTTTAGTTTTCGTGCAGCATGTCCGTGGTATGTGGGTGGAATGTGGATGGAATGCCTCTCTTATAGATCATGCTATATTTCCAATCCCCAGAAGTGTATGTGCTTGCCTTTAAAGAGGCAAGTAAAACTAACAAAGCCATTGTATGCAGGATTAGAAGCTATGATTCTACAAAAGAGTAATTCTTTAAACTGTCTGCTGTGATCCCTAAAATTACAGGAGATTTGAAAGGGTCTATTGATTCTATGGCAGAACAATAGATGTCCTGTACTTAACTCCTTAATTGATTTTAATGATCCTGATGGACACCAGCCAAAGAGTTGGAACAAGTTGTAAGGTCAAGCCAAAGTATTCCTTTTGTACATTTCCTCAATCAAATCTTCTTATGTTATAAATTAATTTGAAAAGGAAAATGATCAATTATAGCACTTCATAATTAGAGACACACATGCAGAAAAGCTAATGAGACGTATCTGAGATTTTCCATGCTCCATGGAGGCTTGTAGTAGAAGAAACTGAATGATCTGTTTTGTGCAATATTGCACAATTTCCCTCAGCAGTAAAAGCACTCAAATCCATTACATAGGGGATTTGTTTTGGTCAGTGTATAATTAAATGTTTCATCTATGACACAGTTTCAGGAAAAAAAGGAACTTTATACTTCAAGACAATTTTAACATTTAAGAGTACAGAATACTAAAGGTTAACATTTTACCTGATAATCAGCTCATCTGCCATAACTGTTTGTGGCTAGGTACACTCACACCAAGAAAAATGTGATAAAATCCAAATTATTATACCTCTGCTCCACTGTGGAATAACTATTTCACATTTTCAGGCAGGTTCCTTTTGTTTCATCTGCCCCTGTCCTTCTCTGTCCCACACCCTGCTCTTTTCCTGTTTTCCCTACTCTGTTCTCCACCCTGGTGTGCACCTCAGGGCAGAATGAATTTGAGGGCATCTTTGTGCCCCCTGCGCCGTTGGGGACAAATTGCCACCCGGCAGGGCAGTCTGTGGAGCACCGTGGAGGCATCAGCAACCTTCTGCTGCTCATGATGGAGATCTCTGCTTATGAATAGACACAGTCTTGGCTTGAGTACACTATCATATTAACAACCTGTGCT
Organism: Aramus guarauna; assembly: GCA_013400195.1. Lineage (NCBI taxonomy): Eukaryota > Metazoa > Chordata > Aves > Gruiformes > Aramidae > Aramus > Aramus guarauna. The sequence goes on along the minus strand of VXBL01006440.1, from coordinate 426,105 downwards.
TCAAGCAAAGCTCAGAGACGATATTTCTGCTTTGCTTTTCTCCCTTCCTGCCCATTCCTCCGTCCCTTCCCATTAATTGTCCCTTTCCATTCCCTCCTTATCATGCTTTTGTCAATAATTAAAATATTTATAGTGAAGTGCAAACACTGAAGTTAAGTCAACAGGAATCATTATGCCAATAGTGCACGTTACTCTCCCTCATGAGTCACCTTGGTTCAGGCACCTTTTACCATAGGCAAAGCGACTTTTCAATCAGGCTGTACACAGCACAGAGCGAGCACAGCAGTTATTTATTGGGTAACGCATGCAATAGATGGCCAGGACCAACACAGTGCTGGGCTAAGCGCTAACATGTTCCTCAGGCCGGACAAAACTCTTCTGCAGGTAGCTCTCAGTCAGGGATGGACCAGGGAGCCTTTGCTGCAGCCTGGAGCAGGCTGAGCCTCAACCTTGCTGAGTTACCCTCTACAGGTTCCTTCAACTCCATTTTCCCTTTGGTTTTTATTTTTTTACTTCTTCATGTCTGGGGCCTTGAATCCTTGAGTTGTTAGCTGTTATAACCCCAGCAGCTGCAGCTGTGGGACTTCTTACTTGCAGTTAGGCAGCCGTAGCTCCAGCACCTTCTCACACCTTCCCCACTTTTGCGGTGAAACTGAGCCCAGGTCCCACGGCAATGCTGCACTGACACCAGGCCTTCAGTCAGGACGGCTGTGCCCTTGGGACCAGCACACACACCATGACGTGGCCACCTTCTTATCTTATTTCACCTGCTTCCACAAATTTGGAAGCCAAATCAAGTTTTAGGAACGATCCTTTTCTACAGGATGTTCAGATTGGTTTTGCACCTCCTGGAGGGAGGAGGCACCCCTGGGAGGAGGCGTTGGTGGTCAGGGAAGTACATATATGTCTACCAGTCTATACTGGATCATTGTGGTAGGTGGGATCCCTTCAAGAGCCAGATGTAACACAGCTTCTGTGGTCTTTGGAACTGTATTGCTGCCTTTTGATGGGAGGGGGAAGAAGATAGCGGTGTATCTTGATACACAAGAACCTGAAACTTGTTTCAGTGAGTTCCTGTTGCTGGTGACCACCCCCATGACCTGTAAAGTCCTATGAGGAGAAATCTTGTCATAACTGCTTTTTTTATGCTGCAAGACACAGAATAAAAATTTAAGCACCAGATCCCCAGATGATGTAAGTCCAGAGGTTTGCTGGTGCCACAACAACCTGTATCAGCCCAAAGCCCTAAATCTAATAAATTAAGTGCTTTAAAAATGATTTCTCAAAGTTAGATGAAATGAATTGGCTGGATGACCTTGCTAACAAGAACAAAACTGGCTTGTTTTCTAGAAGGAAGTGCTTGTACTTCAGCAACAAATGTTGAGCTTTTTCTGCAGCATTTTTTGGTTTAACAGTTTCAGAGCTCTTTTTTCACATGCAACTGCTGGTAGAAAGCTTTGAGACTGTAAAGAAGTTAGCAAACTTTCATATTCTTATACTCCTCCACTCTACTGCTTAAATCACTCTAGTCCTGTGAGTTGACAACCACTTGCAAATGAGGTACTGGGGTTCAGCAGGTTAGAAAACTTGTATGTAGCAAACAAACATGGACCAGAATGTATAAAACAGAAATTCTCGTGAACTGGGAAAAACATGCAACGGTTACGGAAAAGTGCTTGCAGTAAAAACAAAAACATGAGGATTGATATTTCTTTTTATATTAGATGTCATAGATATAGGTATATTTGAGGTTAGATAAACATTTTAAGATCCTAAGTAAGGACCTAGTGAAAAGTCTGAGTGACCAAGCTGTGGCAATTAGCTAACATAAAGCTGCATAGTTTCAATTAAAAAATAAATTCAGGACTCTTTGTACCTCAAAATAGTTTTTAGGAGTCCCAATTAATTTGATGATGAAAATGTTATAAGTCACGCAGATAGGATACAGAGGCAGTTCATCTAGGCTTATAACACTTATGTGGCTTATGACCCTGGTGGTGAGTGAGGGCCTTTTATTCATAGTCATTTGTTTCTTGCATTATTTTTAATTGCAGAAGTTATACTTTAACATCTGTCTGTCTTCTGAGAAGACACATTTCTATCTTCCCCCACAGCCAGATGTGGGATTTCCTTTGTGCTGCCGGAACTGGGCAAAGATCCACGCTGCCGGCAGGGACCCTGCCCACCCCGCCTGACCCCCACTCCAAACTGCTGCACAGAGGTCTCATGGCAGATAACCTGATCTGGACCAAGCTGTTAGGAGCTTTGGGGAATATTACTTTCTCCAAGCACGTGAAAATAAAACTTACTCTTTAAGTTGTGAAATTCATACAGATATATGCAGATTATGGCACTGTCCTGGTTTAGTCCCAGCCGGCAGCTGAGCACCACGCAGCTCCTTGCTCACTCCTCCCCTCCCCTGGTGGGATGGGGTGAAGAATTGAAAGAAAAAGGTAAAACTTGCAGATTGGAAAAAGGACGGTATACTAGGACAGCAAAGGAAGAGGAAAATAACAACAACACTACTTGTAAAAGAATATACAAAGTGGGTGATACACAATGCAATTTTCTCAACGCCTGGAACCAGTCTGGAGCAGCAACTCCTTCTCCCCGGCCAGCCCTCTTTCTATATCGAGCGTGATGTCATGGTATAAAATACCCCTTTGGCTAGTTTGGGTCAGCTCTCCTGGCTGTGTCCCCTCCCAGCTTCTTCTGAAAATTAACTCTTATCCCAGCTGAAAACCAGGACAGGTGCAGGATGCAAGTCTCTTTTCCAGAGTGCAGCATTTGTACAGATTTTGCACAGGAAAAAATTAACCAGAGTTTTTCATTGCAGGACAAAGAACAACAATTTTCAGTCTACTTTCATTCTGGAAAATAAACAAAGAATTTTATCTGAAATTGTCCAAAAGAAGTTACACTTGAGATAGTGCTACAATATGGAAAAAATAACACAAATACTTAAAGTCCTGGTGACATTAAGATGCACTTGAGCACTGAGTGTCATAGTGGGAAATACCTGAGAACCACAACAAATGCCACATGCCCTACCTGATTAGGTACTACCTACTGTTCTCTGGAAGTACTGTAACCACGACTGTGTATGATAATGAACATTAGCTTTTTGATCTTCATACCACTGGCATCTTGCGGTAAGGTAAGAGACTCTCTTAACAGCATGGGGAGCACATCAAGTTGATCTGAGAATGATAAAAAATTTATGTTGAGGCAAACTATTCAGGTGAGATGAGTTTTCAAAACTTTTGGAGTTTTGGGCAGTTTTTTTACTAATTATTTCTCCTGATTCTTATAAATATTTTATTTTACTTTATAATAGGTACTTTTATAGGGAATGCCATCTCTTTAAAAAAATCTTCCATGATTCTTATAGAGATAAAGGAAGAGTTTTAAGCAATCATGCAAATCACTTTGATAGGTCAAGAAAAGTGTTCTTTCCAACAGTGCTGTACCACCAATGTCAGAGGTAGAGAATAAAAAACAAGCTAAAAAAACCCATAACCAGATAGAAAGTATGAAATGGGAACATGAAGATGATAAATATATTCCTTGTTTCTAATCATATCTCCAACACAGGTTCTACTGCTAAATTATTGAAAAAAAGAAAAAAAAGAGTAATTAAGTTTGGAAGGGACCTATGGAGGTCAGTCAGTCCCACCTCCTGCCCAAAGCAGGGCCAAAGTAAAAGTTAGTCAGGGGGTTAGTCATGTCCTTTTCCAGTTGAGTTTACAGTCTCTCTAAAGTGGGAGATTCTAGAAAAATCTCTGGGCAAATGGTTTGACCAACACTGAGAATTCTTTTTTCTTACACCTAATTGAAATGTTCTTTGCTGAAAGATGTGCCTGCTGCCTCTCAGACTTTCAGGGTGCACCTGCAATAAAGGTCTCCTTCCACTTTCTCTATAACTACTCAAAAAGTAGAAGAAAGCAAAGAAACCCTCCCCTCTCCCAACCCTTTTCCGCATTTACCAAACCACACACTCTCAGCATCTTTTCAAAAGTAATTTCGTTCAAAATCTTTAAGAGAGGATTGGGAAATGCCACAGGCAGTGTATGCTGATTGCGTATCAGACTCTTAATTGGGTGAGGTAAACCAGACAGATTTCTTACATTTTTTTCCCACCTTTCAACACTTTTTCGTTCTTCTTCACTACCTACATTACTTCTTCAGCATACTGTCAGAAAAATATTTCAGGAAAGAGGGTGACTGAAGAAACCACATTCTAACAAAGAAAAAGGGGAGGCAAAAGACTACAGCAGAGCTTCTGTAGAGATTTGCTGGAAGTGAACACCAATTCTAATCCAAATACTCTGGTTGCCCCAGAGTCAAGTTCACATATCATTAGCTTTTGAGTCATTCCTTAACACATATCTTTAACCAAATCTCTCCAAGCAGAAAGAAGCAAATAATATTTTCAGGGAAAGTTTTCCAAACACTAATTTAGTTCTTACCAGCCTGTTTTTAAAAATTGCTTCTCCAAAGGGCCAGAAGCAAGGCCAGGGGACAAAACGAAGAGCCTAATCAGCAAGCTGAAAGCAGTGCATGTCTGGCATTGTATACCATCTGAAATGAGAGCACCCTACTTGCTGTATGAGAGATTCCCTTCAAGGGAATGCTGTTTAATGTGAAACGCATGAATTGTCCTGGGAAGAGGGGGTGGATGCAGACCCCTATCCCAGGTAGAAATCGCCACGGACCAGTAGTTTTCACGATTTGGAGTAAATGGTCCTCAAAAGTGCTGTATAAAGGATAGCTGCCTATGACTATGAAAGGAACAAGGAAAACCATGAAAAGATTGAACCTGGAAATGTGAAGCTCGTAATATGAAATCTGGCCTGAGATAGCACTATTATACAAACTCCTTGGGAGGGCAAGTAAGTAAACATAGGGGTGTGATCAGGTACCAAGTTATGGAGTGGGTATTAAGTTATGGAGTGAAGGGTGAGGGCTTGTACAAATTCACTGTTCTGCTGCTGACTAAATGGGTTTGACTAATATTTGTCAGGAATGTAAATAATTCTTTTACACTAAAAATAACATGAGAATAGATATAGGTGGTTCAAAAGGGAGTTTTGAAGCCTACAAAGTGTAGACTGCTTTATATCGATAAAGTAACAAGACAGCGGTATGCCCAAGATTTCATCCGGTTGTCCCAAGTCCACAGAGTAAAAGGTTAGGTACACCCTAGCATGGGAATCACGTGTGGGGACATCCTTCTGTGCAAGTCCAAGTTTGAACTTTCACTCCCTGCACAACACTGCAAAGTCTTTATTTTTCTGCCACTATACTCTCCACTTAATACTAGAACAGGCTGAAAAAATCACATCCTAAAGGGTTTAAGTAAAGCCTCAGGTCTAGAGCTTTGGAGACATATACTGGCCTGGATCTTTAGGGGGTATTTATGTTAAAGAATGGTAATTATGTAGCCACATGTACATGTATGTCCAGTGAAATCAAAAGGCATCTGTCAATGTCATCTGAAACACAAGACAGGGCATGAAATTTTCCTATTATGAACAGTGGTTTTAGAGTAAAAACGGTCACCTTTAAAGAAAGTGTATGGAATACACTGGAATTATTCAGGCAGAGCAGGAGTAGCAAAAATACTGGAGCTACCACAGTTCCGCAACACACCCTGGGGAAGTCATATGTCGTTTGGCAGCATTAGTTGGCTTATGCTGTAAATTATTCCCAGCATTAAAGCCTTTATATTTTACTACTACTCGTTAGCTGGGTTTATTTTTGTATTCCAGTGAGGCTCACAATGTGGTTATCATCTTGACTGCGATGTGTAGCAGAGTTTCAGCACAAGGCACAAGCACAACAGCAGCTTCCAGTCTGTTTCATAGCAGTGAGATGTTAAGGACACATCACAGATCCGTTCACCCCACAGCAACAGAAATTCAGACTTGAGTGATGTGATCAGGTTCTAGATGCCCATTCTTCAGTTCCATCTGGTGTGAACCACCCAATTATGGTAGAGAATCTTTCAACATTTTGCTGCTCACTCATCAATATACTGCAAGTTCGGTCTCCTCCTTTCCTTTCCTTTCCTGTGTTGAAGCCCAGCCTTGAAGCTCAGGTTCAGCTGATGTAGACATTCTGTTTCTAGTGACTACCTATGCTTTTACCTGCATATAAAAAGTAGGGGTAAGAAAGCTATGAAAGCATGTAGGTATGCAAGAATATTACTCCAGAGGCTGGTATTTAGAGAACCAGAATTTTCAATTAATTACAATATCAAAATTTTTAAAAAATCTGTGTTTTCTTTTTAAAAAAGCAGCATCCATTTATTTTTTAATCCCCAATTTCTGTTCATTAAAAGCAACTCAATATTAGTCCTTCTTATGCTCACTAATTTTGTCATATGTAACAAATCTGAAAGTAGCACATGCAATATATCATGTTCATATGCAGAACCAGACAGGTTTTGTAGTTTCAAGCTGTATTTTGAAACTTTCTTATAGCCGAGCCATTATTTATTCTACCTTATCAAATGTTAACTTCTGCTGAAATCTAAATTTTGTCTTCCTTCTGCTTGGAGCAAAGCTGTGTACCTAGTGAGCAGTAGACTTACAACCTTTTCTTTTTTGTGCTGCCTGCATATTCATGCAGAAGTTACTTTTGTTCCAAGCATCGTTCGAGCATTCAAGATGAGTTTCTGGGAGCTGCAACCTCCTCCTTTGTTTGCTCCTCTACATAGCCTACACAGCTTTGTTCCAGCTGTAACTATGCACACAGCTTCCAGCCTAATAAGTGAAATAGAAATTCCAACAATTGCAAAATAACCCTTCAGAGTAATTTAATATTATTAATATCTTATACATACAGTCCACTACGAGTTAATGAGATGGTAGACAAAAAATAAAAAAGGTTTCTCATAAATATATAACAGAAAAATATTGCAAAATATTACATAGATTTTTTACCAGGTGAAGGTAACTAAATTAAATTACAGGAAAAAATAAATGACATGTCAAAATAAGACAGTAGAAAAAAAAGTAAAGAAAAAATGTACTTAAAATGGAACATGTCCAGGATCCTTCTAGGTCATTAGGAAGTTTAGATAACATGTCACTTACTGTACAACTAAGAAGCATTTTTAAAAGTCATGAAGAGAATTAATGATGTTCTGAAGGATTTCAGAAAAATAAACGCAGCAGCAAAATTCAAAACCAGAAGTTGATTACTTAATGTACTTTGTATGTGTCTCAAAAAGCAAAGGAGTAAATGTGCATAGACACACTGCACATCCACACTTGTTTTGCATTAAAAAAGCCATAAACAGCAAGTTGCAAATATTTTTTAAAAAGTATTTTACAGTAAAGCACCATTTTATTGTTATATGAAATATCAACTAATTGCAGCTATAAAGTACTTGAAATAGTCAAGCTTTATGACAATAGAGTGAGTTTGTTATAACTATCATTTCATATTGCCTTAAACAAGAAAGGATACATCTTCCTAAAGAGTACATACTGAAAAGATAATAAAAGATAACCCATTGAGCTGTGGAGAGATATTACAGTGATAAATTGTAATTGTAATTTTAACATGGCTATTATTGCCCCATATGAAGAGGGATTATGAATCTTCAATAGCATTTACAAATTGAGAGTTTGTATTAGGTTTGCGTGGACAGGTTTGGTAGCAGGGGGGCTACAGAGGTGGCTTCTGTGAGAAGCTGCTAGAAGCTTCCCCTGTGTCTGACAGAGCCAATGCCAGCTGGCTCTGAGACAGACCCGCTGCTGGCCACGACCGAGCCCATCAGCGACAGTGGTAGCGCCTCTGGGATAACATAATTAAGAAAAGGAAAAAGTGACTGCAGAACAGGAATTGCAGCCAGAGAAAGGAGTGAGAAGATGTAAGAAACTCTGCAGACACCCAGGTCAGTGCAGAAGGAGGGGCAGGAGGTGCTCCAGGCACCGGAGCAGAGATCCCTCTGCAGCCCCTGGAGAAGACCATGGTGAGGCAGGCTGTCCCCCTGCAGCCCATGGAGGTCCGTGGTGGAGCAGATATCCATCTGCAGCACATGGAGGACCCCACGCTGGAGCTGGTGGATATGCCTGAAGGAGGCTGTGACCCCATGGGAAGCCCTTGTTGGAGCAGGCTCCTGGCAGGACATGTGAAAATATTATGTCTTGATAAGCCTTGAATAATATTAAGACATTACAGAACAAAACTTAAAAAAAAAAATTTCAGTGAAAGTGAAGTGAAAAGTGTAGAAAAGATATGAAAGTAATTCTATGATAATATAACTGAGAATGAAGTGCAAGTGGCCATTTTACTGCAAACTGGTTTGGAGATATACTTAATTTGAGGTTCATGTAGGGAGTCACTGGATGAGATCAGTTCAGTAAACACATAGATTATTGTTTTCTGATCTGAACCTAGCACATTAAAAACCCCATACACACTATTTTTATTCTTTAAGAGACAGATCAGACAATAAAATATCTGGAGAAATTGTTGGAAGTTGAAAACTGAGCGCTGCATTTCATATAACTTGCCTGAGAATTAAATGTGTGACAATAACAGGAGAGAGAGATGTTCAAGCTGGAAGAATCAGCAGTGGCCATCTTGATAAATTGAAGGTGGCAACGTGTGCCTTTAGTGCTGAGGAAAATCTCCTGGCAGTTAGGCATTGGGTTGAGACACAGCCGTCTTAAAAAGGCTTGGAAGCAGAACAGATTGGGATATTGAACATTTTACGCTAAAACATATACTGTTGTGACTAATCTCAGTCAAATCTGGATGGGAATGAAGTGAATCAAGGGCAATTTTTGTCTCCTCTTGTCTGTGAGAGTATAAAACTTGGAGCATTGAGTTGGACCTACTATTTTGTCCGCTCAGTTTTTATGCAAGTATTTCCTAAGCAGTGTTTTGTTGTGTCTCCTGATAGCTCTTTAACATTTGGTTGTATTCAACTTGTGCTGCTCTTCTTTCATCAAAGACTCCACTAAAAATTCTGTATTCTATTTCCGTGTTTATCTTTTTGGATGAGAATCTGTACTGCACGTCTTAGGGCCATTTCATAAAAGTAATTGTCCAGACCTTTTCCTGTCCTTTGGAGGGAATGATGATGAAGTGATTTTAAGCTTTTTACTGTTTTCCTATTTCTGAGCAAAATGTTGCAATTTCCAATATAAGCATCCTCCCTGATTTGGATCACTGATGTTTTTGTGATAGACAACATTCTGTGTTTGACAAATTAAATGTAAATTTAAATTAAATGTAAATTAAATGTAAATGTAGCAATTTAATTCAGAAAATAAATATGCTACTGAATTGTCAACTCCTATGGACAATACGTCTGTGGTGATGCCTTATCAACCTCTTAGAGCAACTTTTTTAAAAAGATTTGGTCTTGTAATTGGCATCATCATAATTCTTAGAATAACTTGTCCTGCGCCTCACATAACAAATCGAAGGCATGCGTCTCTGCAATAAGACACACTGCGCAAGCCAAGCCAAAAGCAAGAAATAATCAGTACACTTTCTGATGCCTCACTGTAAGTTTAAAAGTTGCTGCAAAACACACATGAGATGAAGCTGGGTATTCAGTGGGTACCAGAACGTTCATGTTGCAAACAACTGCACTTGAAGCAGTAGACAGGAGCTACTCATCTGTAGCCAAGAAGTGTGAAACAAATGTTGGCTTTCTTAAAATGTCAATAGTAAGCTCTCTTCGTTTTCAAGAAAGGCCAAATTTCACCTCTAGCTTATTCCCAGCTCTGGTAAGAATTTCTTGTTCAAAATTTAATTGCATTTCCGAGTTCCTACTGCTAAACATAAACACAATAACAATTTTTCACCTTTGTAAATTTGCTTTTGATTTACAAATGGCAAGTGCCAAATGTTTATTATAATCTAAATAGGTTCGGTATGATCAACGTATTGATTACAACTCTGACATTTCTACGACTGTTATCATTATGAAAAAGAACCTACTATTCCATGCATATTTTTAAAATGTAAACTTAAATGTAACATATAGAATTTGGACTATAGGAATAAAATCGGATATGTATATCATCCTAAAGGTTCAATATTAATAAAATAGAATATGTTCACATGCATCCTGGTTTCTGCTCAGATGGAGTTAATTTTCTTTCTACTAGCTGGCATTGTTGTTCTGTTCCTTTGTTATCCTATTAAACTGTCTTTACCTCAACCCATAATTTTTTTTTGCATTCTCCTCCCCATCCCCTGGGGGGAGGGGTGAGCAGCCGCTTCATGGTTCTCAGTTGCCACCTGGGGTTAAACCATGACAATATGCCACGATTTCTATAACAATTAGATTTATGTGTAGTGTCCAGAAACTTTACACAATCATACTAGAAGTCTTCAAATTTTGATTTAAATTATATTTTAAGTGATTTTTTTACTTGAATGATGACCAGTAAAACTCCTTGTTCTTTCCGTCTTTCTTCAGAAAATAAACACTTTCATAATAGAACTCATTTGTGTAGCTTCCATTTGTCATAAATATTTTTGTCTCTTGATTCTTATGGTTTTAAAACAGAAGGGAGTTTAAAAATTAATCCTCTGCATGCTCATTTTGAAATGATGAATGAGTTCCAATGTAGAGAAGAGTTTGTTATAAAATGGTTTATGATCAAGATGGATTAAAATTATAGTATCTGTAACTGTGATTTTATTTACTTTCAAAAGCAGGATTTCAGCTTTTGTCTATTCTGTATCAGATAACAATGCTCACAGCTAATCAGTTTACCCATCTCATGTAGTTTGAACAGAACTTCTGAAGCAGAAAATGGATACAATATTTTATACTTTAGATGGGAATTCAGTCATATAAAGGCATAATTTTTGTCATACCTTTTTAGTGGAAGACTACAAAAAATGAACTATGATGCTACTGCTCAGCCCTGGTGTAAATGATAGTGCTTCCACACTTTCAGAGTGCTCTCTCTGTATTGTAAGAGATACGTTTATGTGAGAGCGCTCCTGAAAGGCAAAGAGCAACACTGCCAGTAGGGGTGACTATTATCCCCATTACTGAGCCCTATGGCCAACTAAACAAATGAACAATATTTCTATGGAATCACAGAACAGATCTTTTGTATACATTTAATTTTACTCCGAGTGCCAGCATCACAGCTGTCACTAGGTTTCCAGTAAATCCCTCCTGGCATTCACAAACCTAAGATATTTTAATTCAGAAATAGAATGCTTCAGTAGACAAAAGGGGAAAAAAACCTAATGGGATTTCCCTTTTTTCAGATATCTCAAGTGTATTTTTGAAACCTCAAAATCTGACTAGATAATTTTACATGTCTTTGAAACTGGAAAGACTAAAGAGAGTTCATAACATAACATAACATAACATAACATAACATAACATAACATAAAAGTCATCTGTATAGTTAAGGTAACTACTAGTATAAACCAGTAAAATATTTTCATAATTAAAACCAAAACTTTAATAAAGATAATGGCATTCATCTGTAGTGTAATATTTCCTCAATTCTACCACACTTATCAATGCCACATACACTGACAAAGGGTCTGATACTCCAAGACACTAAGAATTTTGGTACGCAGCCATACAAACCCATCAGTTAGTGCTTAATTTTAAGCATGGATAGCTCTCTGTAAATCAGCACTTGCAGGATTGCTCTTCAGATGACTTTATCTCATGTTACAATGAAGAAAGTTTCAGTATTTTGCCTAACTCGCTCAAGACTGTTAAAGGTTACTGAAAAAAGCCCAAGTCGTATCTGATTCTTTGGGGGAGGTCAGTGTCCTACAGATAGCTAAGAAAACCCCACTCAATGGAAGAGATTACATGGGTAAGAACATCCCAGCGTAGATTTACGTTTTGCACTTTCAGTGTCCCCTGACAGTGAAGACGAATGAAAGTAGACAAACAAGGATCCAGCACTCACTTCCTTGAGGCTGGTGGTCGTGACTCTAGACACAGTGAGTGCTGGGGCTTGCTTCTGCATTGAAGCTGTTACGGAGTTGTGGTCTGCGCCTCTGAGAGTCAATGTGCAGAACTTGTGCCCAAAGTGACCCAAGACAAGGAAAAGTCACTTCATGGGCAACCACCTGGGCCAGCAGGCCTGTGGCACAGACGGCCCCGACAGCTGCCTGCATTATATCAGCTCGTCCCTATTTGCCCTGTGAGCTCCTGTGTCAGCCCAGAGGCACAGTGCCACTCCAGTTGTCCTCTCTGAGAAACATCTCACGTCAGAGGTCCCCAGTGGGGCTTGCAAATAACCTCAGGAGGCCATTTCTCTGTGTTTTCCTCAGCTAGTGGAATGTGAGCCCTTCTCTTCTGCAAATGTTGAGCTTTTAGGGTCCTTTAAGTGACTGTCCTCTTTTTCCCAGTGCTCCTGACATCTATGTAGGAAGGCTCCTTCTGACTGTTGCAATCTCTGGACAATGAAGTTATCTGTGGCAGTCATTGACTAAGCAGAGCTTCAGAAAATACTGGAGCCCAGTGAGGCTATCTATCTCAGTAATTAATTGGTCTTAATTACCTTTAATTGCTTTGCATTGCTCATGGAAAAAAGCCACAGAGGGAGACAAGGCTGTGTTGGCTTTTGTGACTCTGTCAAAAGAGAATGCTGTGCGTTGTGCTGGGGGTAGGACAGGGACCCCCAAGGAAGACACGAGGGGTACAGTGGACAGCAAAAAAATTACCTAGGCATTGTCATAAATAGGGACATTTCAATTTTACATGCTTTTAAAAATGTTTGCCTGTTCTCTGTTTCCAGCCTTAAGGACTGATGTTGGCACTTTCCGAATATATCAGCCAGTAAAAGTGTCAATTTACACAAATACACACATATTTCTGAGATTTCAATGCAATAAACACTTATAACACAGACAGCCTTATGTGACATGCAACCAAGGTCTCTTTAATATGCATTGGGTGTTCTGAGCAACATTTGCCAAAAAAGAAAGCAATAATCGCTATGTATTACTTATGATCACTACTGGTGGATGACATTCTCTCCTTTTATGTAAGTGTGTCATACAGTCATTATTCTGGCAAAATTCCTCTTTGGAAACAATAAGTCTCTTACATAAAGAAGGGGAAAGTGCACTTCCTATAGAGGTAATTGTTTTATATAACTTGTTACTAATTAAATATTTACTTTGTTCTCTGAAAGCCCACTTCATTGTAACTTTCAAAAATAAAAGCCACAACCAGTTATTCTGGTTGAAGAATTTTGTTTCCTGGTAAATAAAATTAAATTGTGCCAATAAAGTCGACACTGCAATTTGCTAGTGAATGAGAACTATGTAGTCAACTATAATAGAACAGATAAATATTGCTTTTATGTTCTGGAAAAGGATATTTTTTATCAGAGGCTAATCGTGGAGGGAGCAACACTGAATTAGTTGATGAAATATGTGGATAATCATAATATACAACCAGAAGGCTGTACCAGGCTAGTTTAGCCTGCTGAGATTTATTTATGTGTTTCTGTTTATTGTGTGGAAGTTTGTGCTGCTACAGAGCTGTAGTGTCCCTAAAAATCTGCCAGAGTTACGAGTGAGAGAAATGAAACTCAAAGTGAAAGCAAGACATCACCAGCTTCTTTTCAGATTTTTAAGGAGGTTACACTACAACTGTATTAAAAATTCTTGTGGCCAGGACACATGTGTTGACGCTGAGAACAAGAGATATGAGACAGCCCATATCTGTCCTATGAAACACCCTTCTCCTCCAGAACAGGGCAGCCACCTCCAGCCTCTACCCTCGGCCCAGGCTGACAGCCAGATTGCTCCAGGGCCAGGCAGGGGCACTGCTTGTTACCCTGGCTCCACACCATCCGTCACGGTTTGGCAACACAGACTATTGACCCTCACTGCCCAAGCAACGTTCTCTGGCAATGCTTTATTTACTAGTGTAGGTATATCCAGAATTAACGGACAAATTAATGGACCACCCATTTTCTAAGCGCCTAAGACTGAAAAATAGAGACAGGTTATTAAATGCTTCACTATTTTAATGTATCTTAAGTTTTATAAACATTGAGATTTTTTTAGTTACTTCTCCATGCAGCTTCCTCACAAATTTGAGATTTTCTTTGCCCTTTAATAAACAGAACCCCCTGCATCAACCACATTTATCAACAGAACATAAATGTTCTATTGCTTTTCTTTTCTCATTCCAAATGGCACAAGAGTCTACTAGAAAAGAGTTAATGCAGGCAAAGATATGTAAAGTGGTAAGGAGACAGCGTTCATAAAAGTGAAAGGCTATCACCTTCATATGTCAGCTCTCCCAAAACTGGCCGAACAAAGTTTTGATGGGGTACACTTGTATGAAGAGCTAAGGAGCTACTGTTTTCCTGCACTAGAGGCTTACACACAGGGACAAGAGCTTTGTTCAGGCATAAGTGCAAAAGCCTCAGTCCCAGGCGCCGAGTGAAGGTTCTGAGTATTCGATCTGCTGCTGGTAATTTTAACCAGAAACGTACCAGTGGCCTTCGGAGAGCTGTGAGGCCTTACTGATATTCCCATTCTTTTTTGCTAAAATGTTTTCCTTCTCTTTTCTTGCACGTTCTGTGACGAATGTAGATTGTTAATGGGATATGGGACTTCTCATCCATGCTGGATCTCATTAAGAAGCTTTGTCAGTCAAGTGATAGTTATAACTATGCTTTACCTTATAAATTATAGCAACGCTTCACAAAATTCTTAGTAAAAGAAAGTTTTAGTATTTGCCATTAGCAAGCCTCAGCTTATAAAGGAGTAACGATGTCTATAAAAGTGCCTAACAACTTCAGATTGGTTTACGATACTTTTTTGTTGTTCTTCGTACAAGATAAATACAATTTTGGAGAGTCTTCTGTCGCAGCAGACAGGAACAAAGTGAAGCGGAGATTTGAGCAGTGGCTTGGAGGAAGTGTTAAGAAGACAAAAGAATGAGGGAAAACTTCAGGTAGCAATTTAAATGAGCTGAAAGTTTGTCTTAAACTATATCCACTTCACAGCTTTTTTAAATAAGTATGTTGTATCAGTTTATGTTTAGATCGGCTTGACATGCAACATCACAAACACTTATGCTAATAGAGGCATTTTCTGCTTCTCATCCCACCCCACCAGTGAGTAGGCTGGGGGGTGCACAAGAAGTTGGGAGGGGACACAGGCAGGACAGCTGACCCTTGCAGGCCAAAGGGATATCCCACACCATATGACGTCATGCTCAACATATAAAGCTGGAGGAAGCTAGCCAGGAGGCAAGATTGCTGCTTGAAAGCAGAATGGGCAGCAGATTTTGTTTTGGTTTTTCTCTCTGCAGGTGGTGAGCAATTGCATTTGTGCATCACTTGGGGTTTTTATATATACGCATATAAATATTATTATTGTTATTGTTATCATTATTATTGTTATTATTATTCTCTTTGTTTGTTATCCTATTAAACTGTCTTTATCTCAACCCACAAGATTTTTTCCATTCTCCTCCCCATCCCACTGGGGGAAGGGGTGAGTGAGCGGCTGCCTGGTGCTCAGTTACCTGCTGGGGTTAAACCATGACAATGACTTTTCTAACCTTCCTGCTGACTTGCAGGGCTGAGCACACCATGATCTAATTGAAAAACAATACTTGACTTAGTATAAGAGTATAATCAACAGCCCTTGTGAAAATACTTTGTTTTTTATCAGCAGGCTTTGTCTGAGGAATTACGACAAGGTGAACTACCAGAATTATCTGAAACGCATCTGTACTGTTCAACATGGAATTTCTCCTGAGATTCAGAAAGCTTCATTTCCTGGAGGGGGGATTTCAGTGTAAAATTGGCAGCATGTTCTCATGGGAGCAGATCCTAACAGCTGAAGTGAGCACAGTTCATGCCATATTTCATTAACCAAAGTTGATTTGTCATGTATTTTATGTCAAGCCTACTGGTTCTGTCGAAAAGTATGGACTTTGGTGCTGTATGTTTGAGCTGCTTTATTCCCAGAAACTTGGATTTTGTATAGAGGGGAAACGGTCTCAAACGTTCATAAAATTTGTTTTAAGAGCAAGAAGCTGTTTACTCTGCAGAACTGTGATACAGAGTTTGACTTTCTACACCTTGATTGTACTCAACATGAGAAATTGTGCAGCAGTCACAAAACATCACATCTCCAGTCCTCTTACAATATTATTTTCTTTAGATTTGAGTTCATTTATTATCTTCTGTAGTTGCAGGAAAACTGATGCTCAGTAAAGTTCCTTCCAGAAACTATGTACCATTTTTTTTAAAGTGATATATGGTAATGGCATTTGTGTCATAGTGCTGGCAAAGAGCCTTTGCACAGGAGCTGCTTGTTGAATGCCACAGTTGTATTAGTCTGCCAGTTTCTGGACAAATCCCTACAAGACTCATCAGCCATTCAAGTGAATTGTTATAATCTGTCTTTGCATTTGCGGTGTCATAAAGGATATGAAAGAAATCTAGTTCTCTTCCCATTCAGTTAGGGGAAGATGACTTGCAGAAGGAGTGTGTATGAATTCCCTGTCCTCTGTCCCCTGGCTTCCACTAATACAAGGACTTTAAGAAATGACAAAATATAGTAAACTAAGAAAAATATCTATAATGACAGCAGATTACTTTCAAGCTGACTGACTTTTTTAGAGAATAAAGGTAGCCTATGTTGCTGTAGTTATTCATGAGTTTCCAGAAACCTGGTTGTTAGAAAAAATATCAACTGAGTTTCTCTGCTGAACTGCAGCAATTAGAATAAAGGGGCACTGGCCAACGTGAAGGTTTAGCTCAGAAATGCTGGGTACAGACACAGCTCCCGGGAAACTCCAAATTCCACACTGGACGTGCAGCCTTTTGCTGCTGTTGTTTCTTTTTCACATTCTTCTTGGGCTGAAATTCTAGTAACCTGTCAGGAAGAGACTGCTACACCTGAGCTGGTCTTTCCCTGAAGCTAGTCGTGTACACTACTCAGTAGTCAGAGAAGTAACAAGAGAGACCATCACTTCAATAGCAAAGCTGCCTGGTTTGGTAACCAGTCTGCAGTCCTCCAAAGTAGCCAAATGGTGATTTTTTCCAAATAGCTTTTGTGCAGATTTCAAAAGTTGCAAAAAAAAAGAGAATAGTCACTCTTTCTTCAATCATTTTAGCAGCTCAAGCTGAAGAGAAGTTGTTTAGGCAGTTACTTAATAAGGTAGAAACAAGCTTTACTTTCAAAAATTGATATATCAGTTTCCTGTAAGAGCTTTGTCCTTTAAGGGAAAGAGTAGACCTAGCCTCCTAAAATCTCACCATAGAAGTAGATGACGGGGTACTCTGTGCACAATGTCTTCATGAGTGAGGACTTGCACCCTCTCTAGCATTCTGCAAAAGAATGTATTTAGCTGTGACAGCAACTTGAGGAGAAGCAGGTGGACTTTGGGGCCAGTAGGTGCCGACTCCTGAGATATTAAACCCTGAGAATGTGCTCAGAGAACCTCAAAGCATAAGAAATAAAGTCTGTTTGAATAACAAAATCTTGAATTGAAAAGAAAATAAAAATCAAACCTCAGACTGAAGGTCCTGGGAGCAACCCAGATACAGCGCTGGTATGCCAGGGTAAAAGCAGCATTGATATAGCAAAGCGCTGACCCGACAATTCTTGTGAAACCAAACCAAACCAAACCAAATCACAACAAAATCACAACTAAAAACCCACTACACGCCCCCCCCCCCCCCCCCCCCAAAACCAAACTAAAAAAAAAACAAAACAAAAAACCAAACAACCAAAACCAAAACAAGACAACACAAACAAAAACCCCAGCCTGCACTTCCCCAGAATCACTGGAGTCAGTTAGTTCCCTCAGAAATACTCCTTCCTTTTAGGAGTATTTGATGAAAGAAGTTAAGCTTGTGTGCTCCTGCAGCTCCTGTCAGGATCATGCTGAGCTCTGTGCAAACAGAGTAAGAGACAGTCTCTGCCCTCAGGGGTTTTCCTGCTCTTTGAAGGTGAAGTGTGGTGATTTGGGTTAGCAAACAAATAAAAGGAACAGAAGAATTAGTGAGGGATGATGGCAGCACTGGAGAGGGGTTCATGTGTCAGCAAGCTATACAGTAAAACTGGATAATAGCTACTGAGGCTTTACCTCTTTCACAGATCTGTTAAATCAGAAGGGACCATGATGGACACCTGGTTTGTCTTCCTTCTTCACAAGTGCCATTTCTCTCTGCTCCTGCAGTGAAAGGAATTGTTGTTTCTTGCTGTATCAATCATTGTTACAGTTGGTAACCCCAAGACTTGGATTAATTACTTAATTTAACCCTTCCTCAGAGGCTTTCTGGGCAAATCTCTTTTTACACAAAGTGCTTGAATTTAAGCACTTGACTCCAATATAGATCAGGTTAAAAAACTCTTCCAAGGTGATGCCTAACACTGAAGGTATTTATTTTCCTAAGCTCTTGCAGTAGTGCTTATGCCCAGTATTCACCAGAAGTTCAGTGGTGTCAAGAACCTGTATTGCCCTGAAGCTCTGCACAATCCAAAATTATGTTACCCCTCTGCACAGAGTGAAAGTGCCTTCTACGAAAAAATTTTTCAAGGAGTGTCCATTGGAAAGTAAAAGCTCTGAGTTAGTTTTTAGTAAAGTAGGTTTCCACTGTTAGAGTATGCAGAGATGGTCTAAGAGGCTGAAAACTCTTTCAAGGAAATCCAGTACAGATGCTTCAGATAGCCCTAGTCAGGCACATGGTGAGATGGAGAATGGGGAACTTTCATTCCTTTTTGTTGAAAAGTTTCAATTCACATGCAGTATTTAAAGAGTCATTGAGACAGAAGTCGAAAATTAGGGAGAGAGCAACACTGCAGTCTAACGGCCATGCCCCACAGGGAGCCCATAGGAGGTTCTTGCTGCAATTTTTTTTACCTTAAACCACCAGAGGATAGCGATACATAGGAAACATGCAAAGAGGAAGGGAAATCCCATTCTTCTTCTATGCAATCTTTCTCATTTCCCCAGGTTGTAAATCAGAAAGTATGCCAAAGGTGAAAACTTTGTTGTTGAGATTGGAGAAATGCTCTCCTTCCTTAAACACTTAACAGTCTGGCACTAAGAGTCACTCTTGAGAAGTGTCCAGGCCTGACTAGCATTATCTACCCATGTTTTCCATAGCTTACTGGAGCTCTCCAATTATCTACTAACCGTGAAGAAGAGGCATGGATACGTATTCTTCTACTTTTAAAAGAAAGATGTACCTCCTTGCTTTGACCAGGCCATTGGGCTCTATTTGTAATATCAGGAAAAGGGTCTTTCTCTGCCTTATTGCAATGCTTCTTAAATATATATCTATTAAATAAATTTGAGGTGCTGGGGCACCATGGCAATAAGCCTACATTAATATTTCACATAAAATTAAACTATTGAGCATAGAGAAAGAACAGCAGCTTGTGGATGGATATCTATCAACCTGAGAGTTAAGTGGAGATGAATATATGATTTACCTGACTAATCTTAGATTAGATAATATTTACTACATAAGTGTTGTATAACAATTACAGGATAAAGCTTCCTTTGAAACAGTCCAGAGTGTGGATAAATGTGCTCCTCTCTGGCTCTCTTGTCCTTGCAAAGAAATCTGAAGACCATGAGAGAATTCCTCTCCTTTGTGTTATGTTCCCCAGCTGAGACCATGGGAGGCAAGTGAGTGGGTACAGAGCTGGGACAATGTAAGAGGGAACCAGCCGGATATTATCTGGAAGACAGCTGAGGGCCTGGAATGAATTTCCCTCCTTGGTCTGGATCAGCCCAAATTTGTTGGTAACAGTGCACAAGTTTTCCTCAGGCATTTAAAAAAAAAAACTGGAGAAGAATTTGGGAAGTAGTAACTGTAGGAGAGGAAAGAGGAATTTAGCACTAATTTTATGGCTGTTGGCTTTGCATTTATGTCTGGTATTCATAGAATTTAAGACCAGAAGAGGCTGTCAAATTAATCTTTTGGGCCTTTTGCCTCATGCACACTACTGGATTTTTCCCAGTAAGTCTTGCTTCAACCCGGCAACTACATAGAAGAAAGGACACAGCCTGACGGCTATGGTGAGTGCACTGCTTTGCTGTTTCCAAAGCAGCGTCCTGAATGTCTTAATCAAGGTGAATGAAGTGCCAAATCTCTTGCAGTTTTTGCTCTATATTAACATATATATTTTATATCGTAATAGTTTTCTGGTGGAGCAATTGGTGACATCTCAATGAGAGTGAACAGGACTGTTTTCCTTTCAAAGGCACCTGTTTTCTGACTGATGGGGCCCAGGGAAGCATGGGCTGGTTTTCTCTCACCTGCCCTGCAGATGAGCAGACAGACTTTCCAAAACGCAGGAGCACACCATGCAGGCAGGTTTCTCACAGTAGGATGGAAACCAGCATCTGAAAGGCACGGGTGCAGTAATATTTGCTCCAGCAATGTCATCCCTCACTGTGCAGAAGCTTGCTTTAGCCTCTGCTTCCAAATGGTTTGGAATATTTTAGCAAGTGCTCTGCTCTTGCCACATGTCAAGCATATAACAGCTACCAAGTTGTTATAAGCACTGCATGCTAAATCCATTAATCTCTGACAGCTAAGGCAATAAATGCTATACTTTGGAAGGGAGACTGATGCTGCATTCTGGTCCTTGCAGCCCTCATTATCCAAAATACACTTGTGGCAGAAGTATTCTATACGCAATTACCAAAAAAGTGTGTCCACAAACCCTTTTTTTTTAAAGCTCTACTTATTTCTTTTTATATTACAGGGTTGTGAAGATAAGGTGATGTTTAGACTCTTCAGACAGGAATTTGCTATAGAAATTTGAATAGCCTCTTAAAGCTCCAGAAATAAATTACTCCATTATTGCTATGGCTAGGATGGTGTCCTGCAGAAATTTCCATTGAGTATTAATCTCCAAAGAATGTAAGGATGACCAGGATAACTCCTTCAAAACAAAAGGAAAACCTACATAATTCTCATACATCACTGAGTTCTCAATATAAAATACATTTGAAGAATTTGTGAAACTTGATTTGATAGCAAGAACTCTTTGGAAGGCAGTCATTTAACAGACAGAAAATGTATCATCAGGTTTTTTGTAGGTATAAGGAAAATATTCACATGCACATTTTTTTTCTTTTCACATATACTTTTTTTTTTTATGTTATAAAATATAAAATGTTATAATATTTCATATGGTGTGACTATTCCTTTCTGAAACATAAAGGTTATGACTGCAGTTAACAGTCGTATTTCAAACTCTATAAACATGTCCATTTAAAATGCAGGACTTTGTTCTGTTGAAAGATCATAACAGGCTCTGTTATTTCGGTAAAGTAACTTCTTTCAACAAAGACAGCTTTTACTTAAATCAGAGTGAGATGCTCTGATTTTTCTGTAGGAGGAATGACTTTTTTTGTGTATGTTTGTAGAAGCTTATTCATATGGAAATTTCAAATCAGCATCACTGTGATTTAACTTTGGTTTTAATTATATTCTAGGTATACTGCAAGGTCACCAACAGTGGAATGTTCAGACATAAATGTACTTGAAATGAGATATGAAATCTGTCTTTTTTTCAGTTTTCCTACTTGGTGCTACAGACTTCACATGTCACACTTTTTTTTTTTCCCCACTTTGCCTTAATACACAATGCCTGATAATCAGTACAAGCAGTGATGAAGGCCAGATCTAGCTGCACAAATTTCATTTTAACTTTGAATTCTATATTCACTCAAATATCCCACATTTCATTCTTACAAAGTTAGAGTCATTATTTATGTTTGTCAGTTTCAGCATTTGAGATTAAGGAAAAAAAAAGAAAAAGTATGACAGGCTCAGATATGAGTGGAGGTTTGAACTCCAGGCTACAGATACAAGGTCATTTCTAATATGCATACTGACACCCAGAGAGTCAGTATCTTAGGGGTTGAAAGAGGTGACTTGAGCCACCGGAAAGATGAAATATGTTATATTTTTTAGACTTTGTTTATTTGGATCTGACTAAAAAATTAAATCAAATTACATAAAATATATTATTGAAGAACAAATGGATCGTTTAACTTTCCTCTGAAGTTAATCCAAGATTTTGTCTTTGAACATACACTTCTCAAAATCCCTGTGCTTCTACTACTAACATATTCTTGCAAACAAGCAAGACTGAACACAAGCTTTCATCCTCGATAAAGAAAAATCAATACCTATTATTTCTTTATATCACTTGAAGGTACTTGCAAAAGTTGCTGCTTCAGTCATATCTTCGCATCTCACATGAAATTTTCCATCAGTTCACCAGGTTCTTCTGTCAATCACTAAAATTGGATTACTAATTTAAATTGCAACCTAAGTAAGACTAAAATATGTGGAATAACTAGTACGAACGGCCAGTTTTCTGCAGAGCTCTTTTCCTGTGAGCAGGACAGTTTCTGGAGAAGGGAAATTTGAATAACAGTGTATTTGCATATTAATACAGCAATATAGGAAATTTAATTCTGGACACCTGCACTAGATGTCTAAGGAGATCAGTTTTTCTAGATAGTTAATGTAGAGATAGGTTACTCCAGAGTAGCCCAGCACAAGGACTTTGACTCTTCTTGCTCTTGAGCATATGGAAAGCAAGCTGCTTAAATCAGTGAGCTACAACTAGTTGGAAGGTCTGACTTTTGTCACTGTAGGTGTGGGCAAAACAGGCATTTTTGTAGCCAGGATGAGTGCTGGGGTACAGCAGGCATCCCAAAAAGAGACTGCAGGAGGGTGTGCTGTCCACTTTACCCTGCAACACAAAGCTGCAGAGTACAAAACCCTTTTTTCCAAGCAATGGGCCAAAGAGTCTGGGAAGCAGCTACTGCAATAGGAAATGAGGAGACGGAGATGAAAGGAAAAGAAGAAAATAGGAGATCAGACACCTTGCCAGCAAGCAAGGTACACCTTCTTGTACCCTTTTCATTAAGGCGGAATAATTCCATTTTGCTTTCACCACTGAGAAGTCTTCCATCGGCCCTTCTCCCATGCATCTTGCTGACTGACTCAAGCCATGAAGTTGTTTCTCAGCGTAAACTTTCACTAAAATATATCCTTTTAATATACTCACTTTCTCAATTAGTGTTATTTCAAATTAATGCATTCTTTAATCAAAGCCACTTCCAGCAGAATCTTTCCACATATTTTGGTGGAATAAATCTCAAACCATCATTTCTCTCTTTTTATTCCTAGCAGTGGGAATTGCATGTCCTTTTGTATTTTGAAGTGATTCCTAAGTAACATATTAGCAACATGTAAGAAACTCCATTAAAATGAAAATTAACAAGTAGTCCTTTTACATGTTGAAGGGTATACATCTCTACTTATAAATCAGGTGATAAAAATGTGGCAGTCTCATCCTGATTTTATTCTCAGGAACCCTGGTAGGAATGCAGATACATCAATGGAGCTGCTCTAGATTCACATTTATGAAGCAAAACAGAATTCAGAATCATGAAGATCAGGCTGATAATGCTTAAAAATTACCCTTTCCAAGCATGGTCATTCCATGACTGAGGATAGTTCCCTTAATCCATGTTCAGTGGTATGTTGACTTTCTTACATTTCAGTTTATGTAAGGCCATCAGTCTCTGGCATCTGAAGGAAAGGGGAAGCCTTGATCCAAACCGTTCTGTTTCTGATTTGTTCTGCAAAGTCAACAGAAGCCTTATATTTTCCCATCAGAAAGGTGCAGGGGCACTTTACCACAGAGGTGACCTTTCCATGTTATTTTTCACTGCCCTCTCAGTGAAGCTGATATTCCAGTTCTAGCACAGGCTATGCTCTAACAGCATTGCACAACTCCTGGGCTTAAGGACTGGGAGGGGGCAAGGACGGAAGCAGAAGAGACATGCAAAACACAACCCAAATAGCATAAGCAATATAAACAAGATATACATTTTTCCTCAATAAATAAGATTTAAAAAAATATATGTTGGGGATGATTTCTGGAAAAAAGTGGAGTGCCAAAGGACCCGAGCTGTGTATTGCACTCAGGCAAGGGTGGGGAGAGCACAGAAGGACAGCAGAGGAAGGAGAAGAAGGAGCAGGACAGCACTGTACTCTCACCACGGGTTCTTTGCCTTACAAGGGCTTACATAGTGAAGTGACTTTGTGATTAAGCACGTGCTCTACTATCTTTGTGAGGGTAGAAGTGCGTTGTCCCCAGTCCCTGTTTCATGATAGGAACCCTGAATCTGGTACCTTGGTTACTCAGTCATTTCCTCATGCCAGTTATTCCTGCAAGCAGCTCGGGACTCACTACCAGGACCTTTGAGGTGACTTTAGTATGATATCATCATGACTTGTGTGATATCTGATGTTTTCCTTTTAGCCACAAAGCCGGAGTCCATGCCAACCTTAACTTTCAGCTAAGAGGAAGATTTCCCTGTGGTTGCAGAGAAAACATTAAAAATGTAACCTTAGTGAACCTTACAGGTTTCAAAACAAGGTGATAGAGACAATTCTATTACATGAAGAAAAAAAATAAAAAATATAAAATATTTTTAAGCCAATCATTTCTGGGTGTTTATTCTGTTATTTAGATTGGTTTTACTTGTCAGTTCATTTCCTTTTCTTTTTTTTTTTTTTTTGGAAATCAAAGAGAATTTGCTTTGGAGTGTGTAACTTTGTAACAGTACAACATAATACATACCACATGTATTTTTTGTAAGACTATCCAATATATTTAAAAACAAAAACTGCCCTCATGATGATTTTCTAAAGGGAGGACTGCAACTGTGCTGTTGCATAAGTAGCTCTGTTGTCAGAATTGCCTGGCAAAGCAGAGAACAAAGTCCCATTGTGCGGCAGTCTCCAATGACCTCATGAATGACATGCAGTAATTACCTTGTTAAGAAAAATAGTCTCATACAGTCTCTGCTCACAAGAAGATATCAAGTATGTTTGCGTGAAGAACTTCATGGCTTAAGCGGTAGAGATTGCTGTTTTCAGAAAAAATTTCAATAAGACTAATAAAAAATTCCCCTCAGCAGGAGAAAAACTGCTTCAGTTTACTCTAGGAGCAGGAAATTTTTTTCTAGAATTCTGGATTGCTGTTAGTGAGCTGATTTGAGGTTTTGTATGTTAAAAAAGTGCTCCCTTGAGAAGGCACATGGGATCATTCACACATACAGAGACACAAAACTGTCTGGCTCTCCTGCTCTCCATGACCTGTAGTGGTTAAATAACTGGCCTTTTGTTTTCTACCTTCTGGAAAACATCTGTAACCTTGTCTCCTGGTACACATTTCTAACCTGAACTATGTATTTACTAGTTACTGCAGCAATTGCCAACTTCCTCAAACACTTACAGGGGTGTGAGGAATTCACCTGTTCTTGTACGAGAGCCCACTGTCACTAACAATATCTAAAGGTTTATTTACATGCCAGCTGTGCAACATTCATTTTTCTTGTGTCCTCTCCCTAAAAAATTCAGGAGGTGTGATACCTGGAAAGGCTTAAGCAGGCAATAGGGGGTCATTCCTTTGCCATGCCCACTTTAAATACTGTGCTGAGATTTCCCTAAATAAATGAGTAAAACTGCACATGTGGAAGTTAGTTTTCATTTCAATCAATACTAGTGTGAAATATGAGAGCAAAATAATTTATATTTTAGTTCCAAAGATTATTTTGGATACAGACTGTAAAAAGTGCAAGGCTCTGTACCTTTAAGATAAGCTCCTGATTGAGGAATCATTCACTCTTTCTGTGGAAAAAAAGAAACTGAGTATGAAATTAATGCCATCTTATACAACCCAGTCAAGATCACTGACTTATGCCTTAATAAAGGTTTCTTTGTTGCTTGTAAAAAGTGGGTTTTATTATCCAACGGTCAGAGCTAAAAATCTGTTCCTCACCAAAAATGCCAGTCCCAAAGTCTAACATTTTCAGTGGGAGGAAGCTAGCAGGGTGCTGAACCGTATTACGTATAGGATATATGGACCTCGAGGCCAGAGCCTGTAGGGAGACAAAGGGTAGCACTGGGCTGGGGCAGCTCTGCAGGGAGGCACCAGGAGTTGCTCTTTCCTCGGCATTTATTGCAGCTCAGCGGTACAGGTGCTGGTAAGCCGCCGGTGAGAATGGGCTGTGTATCAGTGAGAGAGTTAAACTCAGGTGCAATTTAAAAACCTTGCCCCTTCGGCGACTTTGGGCAGGAGGAAACGATACCCTGCGGTGCCGCTGGGCACCTGCTTGCACGCGCACGGAGGGTGGAAGTCGGTGTCTGATTCTGAGACAACCTGAATCTAACATTTCACACAGGAATGTGCTGCTTTTTTTATCTTCTTCCTTGCTGGGTGTGCTATCTTCAGATTAGTCTTTAGTGAAATACGCAGCCTACCAGCGCTCAGTGTGTGTTTAAAAGAGCAGACAGACCTTCATAACTTGAATAGGTGATTGTGTTTTTCTGTAATCAAAGCTAACAGAAGCACCACTATGTTAGGAGAAAGAAAAATGTCTTTGTAAGATAGAGAAGCAATTATTGGCAGATTTTTTAAGAGTTCGGGGTTTCCTAAACATATTCATCCATAATATACAACCTCCTCTTCTTTCGGCTGCCTTGGCTGGTTTGAAGTCCCTCTCAAATCGGGGGATCTGGAGGAGGACAAATCTGCAGCACCTTGTAGCTGGATTATAAAAATTCTGCAGACTGCAAATTGTGAAGATTATCTCATCATTATGCAATTGGTCAGAGAACCCACTTTTTGCAATTTAGACAATTCACTATTTCCTTTTTTCATCAATTTTTCTGACAAATTATTACCAGAGCTTGTTGCTAACTTACTAGAAATTTTTATACATGTGTGTATATATGTGTGTGTGTTTGTGTGACCAAGATGCATATTTGCTGTACATATGTACAGAAATTCCCATTTGTCATCATCTCAGGGTATTATAGTGTTTTGGCTCTGATTTTATCCTCCAGCCTTAATGTGCCCATTTCATAGGAGAATTTCAAGCCTTTGCAAGAAGGACTCCTAGGGGTCAGGTCATCTGTAGGCCCAAAATTTTGGTGCCAGAATGAATAAAGCTGTCTCCAAACCTCCACAATCACTCTTGCACATTACATTAGCATTTCAGCTGAGGTGCAGATATTCTGGTTTACCATTTAGGTCTTTCCAAGGACATTAAATTTCAGAAGTAATTAGACATCAGCTTCATGAAACTTCTTTTAATTTTACCTTTGCTTAAGTGGTAAAGCGTAAAAGGACAGCTCAATTTTGACTATGGCAACCAACCTGAATGCAACACTCCTTGGCTGATCTTTGCTTACTGACGTTTAACGTGTTGCCCTCTCTCATTCAGTACCTCCAGCAGCTCTCTGCCGTTTGCAACCATCAGGAAAAGGTTCTGAAAGCAGACCCATTCCTGTCCTTCGAATGTCTGAGTTTCTCTGTTGGGGCCTACTCCTGACCACAGACTCCTTTTCCCTGCTATAAACAAGTTCTCCTAGCTAGAAGTTATGTTACATACATTTTTGTAAAGGGAAAAAGTGTTTGGCCATGAGTCTGCTTTTCTGTGGGTTTCAGCACAGTGTGAAATGCTCTGAGGAACTGCCAAGACAAGACCCATTCGAGCACTTGGAAACAAGCTTGAAGTCTCACAGAAAGAGCTTCTAATATCAGAGAAATCAGAAGTCAGTCTTAGGCCTATTCTCCAGGTCTTCACAGTTATTTATATCCCAGTCTATTGCATTTATGTGTTGGTAGCTGCATGATGGATGAAAGCATGAGGGTCCACGAGAGCAGAGGCACCATCATATTGTGAGGTGATCTACTAACTGGTATTCTGTTGGTGACCTACTATTTCAAAAAGATAGTTTTTTTCTAAGATAAAGAATAGGTCAGATATGAACCAGGAAAAAGCATAAAAGGCAGCATCTTTTTCCAAAAAGCTTTGTATTTCATTTGCAATCTGTATTAGAAATGTTTACTTGGGAAAGTGCGTTCAGGAAAGATGAAGAATGGTGATGCCTGAGCAAACACCTGGTGCCTGTTGACTTGCCTTCAGCGGATTTGAGCGCAATGTTATGAATGTTTCACATACATAGATAAAGATATATATGGATAATCTAATATATATGGTATAAATATGGTCTAATAAAATTATTCCTGCTTTTGAAAGAGGCTAAAAAGTCTTATCTTAAGTTCTCTCTCTCCTTTTATTTTCCTCTGCTTGATTTTCTGTGTATCTATGGTACAGGATTCAGAAGTACAACAAATCCTGGCTGCATCAGTTCCTCAGGAATTTGTGGTCATAACTAGTAAAAGCCTTAAGTCATGTCTACACTAGCAAGAAGAATGGTCTAACAGGAGAGGCTCTGTAGAGCAAAACAGATGGTGTAAGGACCTTTGTCTGCACTATAGTCACTTTCCTCCAGACAAATTTATTTTGACCCCATGAGCTGATTGCCAAATAGCAGCTACAATTTATTGAGTGTGATCCCAGAGTGCATCTTCCAGTTCAATTTTTCCTAAAAGGAATAGAGTTCATGCTTCATTAGACCTCTCTGCTATGCAAACCAAGATGCAGTGAGTGAGACCTATTGAAATTCACTTGGAAAGCCTCTTCCTGAGCCAAACTAGAAAAATCATGTGGATGCATTCTCAAACACCTAAGCTTAAGTTCAAGGCTTTGGCCTCCAGAAGGATATACACAATTCTGCTTTGGGTGTCTAGGAGTCTCAGGAGATCATCTGATCTGCTTTCTTCTTCTAATGTAGAATTAACTATAATTTTTTCTGGTATTTTCCAGCTGGCTTGTAAAGACCTCCAAAAATGGAGACTGTATCACCTCCCACGTAATCTATTCTAGTATGTTCCCTCTTGGTTATTGCTTCACTTCACAAACCTTTCTAATAAAGATTAATCTGAATCTTCCTTCGTGATGTTAAATCCATTGCTTCTCATCCCATCCACCATGGACACATTCTGTTCCTTTTTGCAATATCCTTCAGTATCCTTGAGGACTATACATTGCCTGGAGGGAATTTTATGTGTATATGTATTCCCACATATATAAAGCTCAAACAAGGAACATAGAATGTGTGTACACTCCCATCCATCCACTAAACAAGTAAAGATGTGGAAAATGGGAATTACTTTTTCTCTTGATAAAATAATTATATCTCCTAAATTTTAGTTATGTATCAATCATCAACAAGGTTCAATGATTCCTTGCTGTGTTTGTTAGAAACTACTCTTCATTATGTATACCATTTTTTTCTATTGAGGAATATATTTTTATTTAATATTTTAAAAAAGCATAATTGATTTTTGAATAAAAATAAATTTGGTTTTGGTTTTAGGGTTTTTTTAAATGTGATCTAGCCCCCATCACACAGGATGAAAATAATATGCTGGCTTCTCAGGGAGAAAGAGTGGCAACCTAACTAACTTTGTTTTCAAGTGTCGTCATACCAGCGTTAGCACTGGGTTTCTGAACGTCCTGATCTTTCTAGTGTATTACTCAGAAAATTGCACGTCCAGCAATGTAGACTGGTGCAGATAGATGCACTTCTGACATTATGCTGGTTTACAGGAATGTGAGTCTTGGCATCACTTGTGTGATACAAAGTCTGAAGTTGCTGGTGGGATCACAGGTAAATAAATGAGCACAGAACTCAATGTTTAAACTCCAGCCCTTTGGTGCCTTTAATTCTTACGTGTGAAACCAAAAGAGGGTTGATGTTGTTTTTAATACTTTACCCTGTGGGCTGTTAAAATGATTTTTAATTTACTACAAGATGATTCAATAGGTCAGTTTATTATTGACCAGATTTAGTATTCTATATTGTTCCTCTAATAGCTTTTAATGAAATTAATATATTGGTTCTGCTCTCTGCCAGGAAATGAAGACAAGGGATGAAAAATATTCTATTTGAAATCTGACTAATTAAAGGAAAATAATTTAGCAAGAGGTTCAATTTTTTCATAGTTTATTGCAGTGCAAGGAGGGGAAGGGAATCCAAAAACCATCTAGCATAAGGAGGCTTTATTGAAGGATTTAGTTTCATCTATAATCCCCATATTTTCCTATGCTATTATATGTAATTAGTCCAACTATAGCAATTTCCCAGCTGACTTCATTTTTATTTAACTGAATTGCAGACAGCACCATGAACTGTGTATTCCTCAAAAGTAATATGAATTTTGTTTAATACTATGCCTTACAGAGTTAAGCCACTTCACAGATGGCTAAATAACTGGCTAAACCTGCATTATAATTCTGTGCCAAGTGATAACATTAATAAGAGGAAACCCAGTAAGTTTGCAGCTGGTAATAATTATGGCAGCTAGGAGACCAAGTGTTTCCTTATAGCATTGCTGTTACAAATCTAATAGTCTTCTAACCTCCCACATGGAAATAAACATATTGGCATGAGAGACTGGTGTTTTGTTGTTGCTGTATTATACCATAAGTTTTACATTTCTGGTAGTAAGAGATCAGTTAAGGTAGAAAGCCAAATCCAAATTTAAAAAAGAAGGTTTTTTTTTTATTTTCTTCTTAGGATAAGCAATAGAAGTATATATTTCTTCACCTCCTTTGTCAAATTATTGTTGTTGGAAACAAAATAGTCTGGGTGTTATACAGAGTGGTTATTGGGATAAGCATACTTAAAAGCATGAAAGTAACTAGTTCAGGAGTGATTAAGTGATTATTTCACTTAAGTGCTGTTGCATATATTGCAATTCATAACTTCAGCTGATGCACTTTATCAGTTTTAGTAGAGCTGCTGAACTGAATTCTACTATGAATGGGCTCCTGAATTATGATATATTTACATGTCTTTCATAATTTAAATCACATTGCCTTCACTAACACCCATTCAACAATCTGCACGCTGAAGTGCAGTGTATACCTGTGGCTGTAGCAATCTTCATTTGACAATTAAGTTTTTGGTTATGTTTTTGGTCAGGTGTAAACAAGAGGAGAATTTGACCGACTTTTGAAGTATAGACTCTTCTCTGTATCAAAATCACAAATGATGTGTCATTGTATTTCTCCATTGAAGACAGAAAATAAGCTGAATACTACTGATATAGAACCATAATTGTCAAATACCTAAAGCTCATATACTACACCCCTACCAGTTTTCACCCCTGCATGGTCACATGTTGCTATTTCTGATAATTTGTTCTCCCTATCAGTTTCGAGATATGATGAATAAAAAATCCAACCCCTTTTTGGGGGGACAGATACTGCCTCTGAGAACACAGTCAAGGAAATGGATTGCGATCCCATGTTTGAACTCTCTTTTATATCAGACATTAAAATTAGTTTAGTAAAATCAGCGGAAAGCCTGAAATGTTCATAGCAGCTCCAAATTTTTTCCTCTGAAAATCCACTGATACTTATCATCTCTGTTTTAGTGGAGACAGCTCCAAAGTGTGATTCTTCACCCAGTGTCTGTCTGGGAGGTCTTACCCACATCTCCAGAAGATAATTCAAGGGAAGCTAGTAATGTAAACTGTCTTTTGTTGGCAAAAGGAAGATATGTTTCCCATTTCCTTGTTCTAATATGGATTACCTATCACTTTTTTAAACCTTTGACTATTAGAGACCTTCAAAGGAGTTCATGATGGCGGCAAGATGACGTGTGAGTTCCATGAGCAGACACTCCTTAGTTCAGAGAGGAAAAAAAGTAACCTACCATCATATTCTTCATCATGTGAAGGATGGACCATGAACACTAAGCAGGTAATCTTGGGGCAACTTTCTTTTTTCTCTCTCATACTCTAGCTGCCATTGCTTGGAATTTAGTAGCTCAGTCAAACATCCCCTTAAGTGATCACAAAGATCTCAGACAAATGTAGTTAGGTTTTTTTTTGTTTTGTTTTGGGTTTTTTTTGTTGTTGTGGGGTTTTTTTCTTTTTTTTTTTTTTTTTTTTTCTGTCTTGTAGATATTCTGGCTGAGTTATCTTATTTGTTAGCTAGCTATAACTGTATTTTTCCAGATGAACTTATAAATGGCTCTGGATCCTGTCCTTTGAATAAAAGCCAGTCCACGAGCTCAGCCTAAATAGTGAAGAGCAGAAAGATTTTTCCTGTCTCAATTACTGCTTCTTGTTTTAGTCAACAGCACTTTCTGATACTAGTGTCTCACCCACCTGTTCTTTCTGACTTTGGGAGATGTAACAATTTATATGCATGGGAGAAGTTTTGACTGCACACTAATTGTGGCCTGTCTTCTGACTGGAAGACTGCTTATTTCTTCTGAGCGGTTCATGATCTTTCAAATGCCAAAAAGTTCTACATAATTTCCAGTAATAAATGATGAATTCTAAAAATGTGACACAAAAAGGGGATGAAATGAGGTATGTAGAAGAAAGTGATATTGAAATGGAAACATGGGGAAAATAACATCAGGGAGTGATTGGAGTCAGAGATGGGGAAAAATGCGTTAGGTAATTTTTCTCAGCAGGACACAGCATGGGAACCTGGCACAAAGCCCTTCCAGTGCAGGGGGAGACTGTCCACTGACTTCACAGATTCACAGCAGGTTGTTATTTGGACCAATCTACTTTATAGAGAGCAGAAACAGCAATGTGCATAGGAGTAGATATCTAGCATGCTCCCCAAGTATAGACTGTAAGCCCACAAATACTTGCTTAATGAATGATTCAGTTTGTGTACCATATCTGCTCGCCACACTGCTGAACAGCTTGGGGTTCAGAAGGTGATAGTGTCACTTTTGGTGGGCCTGACCCGACTCACTGTATCTAGTTCTGAGATACTATTTAAGACATGTTTTACCAACTTAGCAAAGAATATTCTGCTTTTCAAATGTGACTTAGCATCTGTCCTGGTTTCAGCTGAGATGGAGTTAATTTTCTTCACAGTAGCAAGTATGGGGCTGTGTTTTGGATTTGTGCCGGAAACAATGTTTATAATATAGAGAGGTTTTGTTATATAGAGATGTTTTTGTTATTGCTGAGGGGTGCTTACACAGAGCCAAGGCCTTTTCTGCTTCTCACCCCACCCCACCAGCGAGTGGCTGGGGGTGCAGGAGGAGTTGGGAGGGGACACAGGACAGCTGGCCCCCACTGACCAAAGAGCCTGACCACGGGAAGTGGGGAACAAATTCCTTGTCTTGCTTCACTTGTGTGCGGCTGTTGCTTTACCTATTAAACCGTCTTCATCTCAACCCACGAGTGTTCTCACTTTCACTCTTCCCATTCTCGCCCCCATCCCCCCGGGGGGGGAGTGAGCAAGCGGCTGCGTGGGGCTCAGCTGCTCGCTGGGGTAAGACCACGACAGCATGATGGCCACATGAGCAAGTGAATGCTTCACTAGCGAGGATATCAATTTTTAGGGTTTGTAAGGAGTGTTGGCTACCAGTACAGCTTTGAGTTAATTCCAGGCAATTTGAAGGAGTTCATCAACCTTTCCAAACATGTTCCTGTCAATGGAGGTGGGGTTTGCTACTACATATTTACCACAGGTAAGTGTAGGCCTACAGGAATTTGCTTTAGAGCAGCTAAACATCTGGGTATCATGCCTTAGTTTGCTTCACAGTATGTGTATAGTGCAGCCTAAATCTGAGTGAAAAACTAGGGACCAAACTTGCAAAATCACTTTTGAAAGTTTGGTTAGTCTCCATGTCACAAGGGCACTTTAGCAAGTTCTGCCTCACACCCATTTTCTGAAAGTGAAAATAATTAAGAACTAAAAGACACCAAGAGATGTGGGGGGCTACCTATCATCTAAGCCCAGCCTGGTATAGCCCAGAAATGCAAATATCTATTTTATTATGGAATTATTTCCTGAAATCCTGTGGCTGAGGTCAGCAATAAACACAATGTTTTTGAAAATTATAGTCCTCTGGTATTAATTTATCCAATATTTTTTAGTAGAATTTGTACTTAGAGGAACATAACTGGGTGCTTGTGCAAGGCAGCTACCCCTAGGTAAGAAAAAATTTTTAAAAAGAGCAAAATTAAATGAAGCTTCAGCATGTTTTGTCATTACACATATTTTGCAAGAAAATAAATCTAACCTTTTGAAGCTTTTTCCTGCCTTGTGACCCTGCCCTCTAAGGGAGAAAGTAACATCCTTTTTCCTTTTGTCATGGCTGTGCAAAGTCTTCTACCCCAACAGAGGTAGTGTTGCCACTCAGATAATATATATGCTAGGCCACACGCAGGCAGCTGTCACCACCGGTCTGAAAACTACCACAGACCTAATTAACACAGTAATGGGTTTTCCACTCTTATAGTCTCTGAGTGACAGTATAATAAGGAACTCCACGGTGATCCTATAAATCAGAAACAACCTTCATCTTAACAAGATACAGCTAAAGTGTTCAAAAAATTAATTCTGAGGATTTCAGTATGCAATATTTCCAGTGGATAAACATTATCATTTGTTTATGCTAACTTAGTTTATTATCTATATTTGAAAATTCCATAAAAATAGTTTTGCACTGCAGAGCTATAGAATCGGAAGACTTCAGACCAACAGTAATCCTCAATCTGGCCTCAATTTAATACTTAATATGTAAATTTAGTATCTGTAAAGCAGCTTCATTGGAATTAATTGGATCCCTGTGCTTCAAATGAAATAACTTGAAAGTAAGCCACAGAGCACAAGCTTGTTGACTTTTAATAAGGTCCATTTATGTTTTTGAGTGAATTAGTACCTGACCCAATAAAGTGATTGTGAGCATACTTTGAAGTAGAGCAGGTGCTTAAAAGCCTCATTGAATCAGGATTTTAAGGACACACAGGGTTAAAAATTATAGTTTTCTTTTAATGCAGATTGAAATTATAATTCCTTGATAATTTAATTCCAGGATAGAAAAAAATATCACTTTTTTCAGGACTTTTTATTTGTCTTTCATGGATAAGAAGTTTAAATGTGGATTTATATGAAACATGAGCCAATGTAAGTCATTCTGTCTAGTTCCAATTCCAAGACCTGTAAAGTAATGGAAAGATGTGACCAAAGAGATGTATGGTAAGGAAGAAGAAAAATGAAATGCTTTTTAAAATTAAATTGTGAACAAGTTTTATTAAGATTATGCATATTGGGTTTTTTATGAAGATGTCTGTGCTTATATATGGCTTTTTCTTTATTGTCATAACAGAGAATATTTGAAGTATTTTTAAGGTTGCTGCAGCCATTAAACTGTTCTTGTAAATTTGCCTGTTGTGTCCAGAAGTTTTTAAATCCACAGATTGTATGCAGCTTAGTTGCCACTTGCAGTTCTAGGAATCAGAAAACCACTCCTTTATCTGTTATTATTTAGTCTCCTTAGAATGCAAAATCACCCTCCAAGTGCAATATTCAGGTATGTGCAGGCATTGCACACTTATGCACACACGCACACACACAAGTTCACTGTGCTGAACAAGTAGTTAGACAAAATGGCAACACAGGCAAAGCAAAGAATTTGAGTAGGATTAAGTTTATTGTGAAAGCATATGAGAATTACAAGGGGGTTTATTATTATTATTATTATTATCTTTACAGATGCGTGCAAAGTGTCTCAAAAAGATTGAATCCTCAGCCATAGCTGAGATTTATAACTGGCACTGAACTGCAAATGAAGAGAAATAGAAGAGATTTGAGTGGCAAAGTCTCACAAGATATAGAATTAGTCAGTGAACAATCTCAAGCAGAAATATTTGTTGCAATTGTAAGCCAGAGTAGGTGATGTCATTCTGACCCTTTAAAACCCTTAAATGAGCAGTCGTCAATGGAAATGTTTAATAACAGAAACAGCTTATGAAAAATGGTCATAACAAGACACCAACTGCCCTGCAAGTTCTTCCAATTAGTAGCAAGAGTAAAGCATTTGTAAGGGAGAAATTGTATATATTATTATTTCAACCAAGAGGAAAGAACTCTGAGGCCATCAAATTGAAAGATAACTTGGGTATGAGTGAACATGGCATTGTAGCTTCATGACCCTTCTGAGTGCACAAATCAGGGCAGAATAAAAATGATGACATGGAAAGTAGAGAATTGGAAGGAAAGATGGTTTCAAATGGCTTGTATGAGGAAATAGAAGTTAACGATTAAAAAGAATATTAAGGACGCACAGCTGAGAAACTGTAAATATGATGAAATATCTCAATGGCTTTTTAAGCACATAAAAGAACTGCATAGAAAATGGACAGCAGGTGAATCTACCAAGGCTGGGTGCAAAAACACAGCACGGCAATTAAAATTTGGGTTAGAAAAACAAAGTCAGAAAAAGAAACTCGTGGAGTGAATGAACAGCAACAGGAAACCACTTCTAAGCTTTCAGAGGTAAGAGGAAAACAAGAGAGACGGTTAGTTTGCCCCTGCAGAGATTGAAATTGATTGACATATGATGGTGAAAATGTCTAAACACTTAATGACATTTTTCACTGTCTCTGAAAAGCTCATTTGCTATCAGACACTATCATAATTAATATCAGCCATGAAGGAGCAAGACTTCAGCCTGGTATACAAGGAACAAATTGATGCTTGACTTAATCAGATGTTTTCAAACTGCTTTCATCTGATGACTTTTTTTTTTTCCCCCAGAGCACTGAAAATATTAATTAATAAAAGCTCAGTGTTGTTTCCTATGAGAAGTTGTGACAGATGGATATTAAAATATAGCAAAAGGCAAAAGCGATGCATTGGTTTATAAAGGAGTTGCCAGAAAATTGCAAATATTCTAACTTCCGCTTCTGAAAAAGACATGGAGCGAATATGCAAGCAATCTGTGAATACACTGAGTAAAGCAGAGGGATGAATAACAACCAACCTTTGTGTGTCAGGAATTAATCATGCCAAACCAGCTTAATTTCCTCCTACAAGAGGTAAAGGCCTTATGGATGGAAGAGAAACAGCAGATGTCATATCACAGTTCCCATAAGGTTTTCACCACAGTCTCATGTGCCTTTCCTAGAAGGAAACTGGAAAACCATGGTCTGGATGAAAATGCCACAGATAAATGGAAAGCTGAGCAACTTCCACTCTCCAAAGGGTCTCTGCAGGGTAGAAAACTATTACATGTTTGCATGAATGACCCACAGAAGCAA
The DNA here is from genome assembly GCA_013400195.1 of Aramus guarauna. Lineage (NCBI taxonomy): Eukaryota > Metazoa > Chordata > Aves > Gruiformes > Aramidae > Aramus > Aramus guarauna. The sequence continues at coordinate 389,100 of VXBL01006440.1, read as the reverse complement.
ACAGAAGTTGTGGTCATTAAGTATAAAGGGTCACCAAGGAAAGAAGACTGCAATTATTAGTGTGAAATTAAAAGAAATCTTGGCAAATTTTAGATAGGGTCAAAAAAAGAAAAATTACATGCTTTTTTTCTAGGGCAAGTTCTTATGTATAGACAGCAATAAGCAAGCTAGGTCATTGGTTGGAAAAGACCTGGAAAATAACTGGAAAATACCTGGAGGTATTTAAAAGAAGGATAGATGAGGTACTTAAGGACATGCTTTAGTGGTGGGATGGCAAGGTTAGGTTAGTGGTTGGACTTGATGATCTTAAAGGTCTTTTCCAACCTAGATGATTCTATGATTCTATGATTCTATAACCTGAGTCACAAAGAGAACAAGGATGACTAATCTTATGCTGTTGGGAGAAAAAAAAAAAAAAAAGGCAAAAACCTCCAAAAAATTCAATACAGAAAATTTGTGTACCTACATTTGAAGTCATTACTGTGATAAGGTCTTAGCTGGAATATTACACCTATCCTTGGATGGTACAGCAAAAAAGATCTTTGATCAAATGGAGGTTGTTTGGGATAAGCATAGATGCAGAAAACCTGACCTGCAGATAAGTATCAAAAATACTGGATAGTTTAACCTGAAGAAAACAAAAGTGAAGTGAGATGTACTTGTCTTCAAGTATGTAAAAAAAAAGATTCAAAATAGGAAGATGACTTTCTGTTCTATTTGTCTATTTGTCTATGAGAGACTGTATTAAAATATTTGGCTTAATTTACAGATTATCATTAACAAATGCTTTTCAAGTGATAATGAACACAAGAATGTATTGATTAAAGTGGTTGTCACATTCTCCATCACCGGAAGTCAAACCAACTTTGACATCAGTGGCTAAACTAGGTACAGGTGTCTTCTCGCCTGGCTTTAGATGTATGTCCGAGCTATTTAACTCCTACTCTGTACACTCAGCAAAACAAAATGGACAAATGTAATGACCAATTAACCTGGCCTGTCATAGACATTTGCTGTGAGGCAAGATTAATTTCTCTCTGGCATTGCTCTACTAACACTTAGGAGATTGTAGACAAGAAGACAGATGCAGACTTCTGTACTGCATATACTCAAAGCTGGGTAATTCGCTTCCTCAAGTCATTACCAGGTTTGTCAGTTTGAATGGCTCCAGTACAGCTGCCAAGTAGGTCCACACAGGTACTAGCAATATTAATGAAATATTAGTCATAAAGTTTGGGTAGCAGGTATACTGTAGTTCTGTTTCATAGGATACTGTATAATCCCAGCACAGATCATCGCTGTAGCAAGGGGAGAGAACAGTGCCTTTGCTCAGCTTTTATTCTGTTGTGCAGTCCAAATTTTGAAATTATTTCTTGTGTAATCATTACATATATATTACTGAGCTCACAATAAATCAAAATTGTACACCTAAAAGGAGACCTTTAGAAATGCAGTGGAAATCTAAAATTTAGTCTCTGTCCAAATTGATTTTTTTAATTTTTGGTCCACCTAGGGCTTAATAGGAATTTCTTTTATATAAAAGAAGATTCAGATCAAAACCTCACATTTTTTGCCTTTCACACTTTTCTACAAATAATAAAAATCAAGTAACTTCCATTTTTATGGCTGTACTTCAATAAGTCTGAAATGTGTTCATGTTTTGTTTTTTTTTTTGTCTTTTAAGATTACTGTAGATTGATTGGACATTTATGTATTGGACTTCAGCGCACTAGAATTCTTGGCATATATTAAAAAATTCAAGATCATTTAAAATATTGATTGCTATTCAAATGTTCAAAGTTTCACAGACTACTTATCACATGTTTTCTTTGAAGTCCCCCTCCAAATACTCCTTAAATTCTAGGGTTTATTCTCTTGAATTGTACACATAATTCTCATTAGCACCAGTGGGAATTACATTTGTACATCAAAGGAGTAAGACTTTTATTTCCCTAACAAGATTAGAGAAGCTGTTTAGAAACATAATCTTAGGATTGTGTCTTGACTGTTTCTCACTATCCTCAACAGGACTATAAGACTTCTCCTACTTTTTGCCTTTTTCATATTTAAAGGCATTTGAAATTTCAGCTTTAAATGTTTGGTCTTATATACTTCTATCAGAAATGTATTGTAAAGGCTCTAATGGAGAGGAATAGATTAAAATGTACATATATGCCAGCATAGCTCAGCTCTCCTGAGAGATACTAACAGCTTTGAATAGCCCACGCTGTGGCCAGAAATGCAGCTACTGCTGTGGCCTGCACAATAGTCAGAGTCCTAAATTTGGGATTTGCAGAGAGAAGTGAGGTACTTGGAGTGCAGAATTCCAATGGGTCAAGCCATTCTTGCTTGACTCCCTCGGTGAGTCAAAGGTGTTTAAGAGCTTAGCGCCATTTGTGCTTTTAGATATCTACTTGTTGACTTCCAGTGTGAGTTAGGCACTTTGTTCATGTGTGTTCCTTGGACAAGCTGCGATGACACACTTCTTTTCTCCTTTTCTTTTTCACTTGGTGCAAACAGCTGCCCTTAATGGAAGATATTTATGCTGCCCACTGAAGGCACCTACATTTGGTGTAGTTCAGAGTGCATAAAGTTAGAAGTCTCTGCTTCCTGGTCTGAAAGTGGAATAATTAAGGTAGCTCTGTCAGTTGTTCCCCTCAGCTAGATGACAGGAGCACAATGTATAGTCAGTGCCTGCCGTGGAACAATCCCTGAGTTAGACACCTGGAGGTATAGTGTAATTGTGTCCTTCTACTTTCTCCCAGGCTGTTGTCTCTTAACGAAATCCTATCTGTGAAATTAGCAATAGCATACTCTGAAATTCATCTGGAAGCAAGTTGCTACGCCTCCCAGCTATCGAGTAGGTCCGAAAGCCTAGGCAGCTAATGGTCTCTCAAAATAATAGATTGTTCTCAGCAATATTCGTACAGCTGTTTATGGCATATAACCTGTGGTGATAGTAACAGCCTCTGTATCACATTTGTGAGCTGAATCACCATCAGCAGCTCTAAGACATCTGTTCTGACTTTCTCTATAGTTATATTGGCTTGAATCCCATTTGTATTAAATGTGTCTTGAATGAAAATATATCATCATGTTCTTTAAAGCAAGTAATGGAAAAAAACACTATAGTCCTTGCTAAGTGGTTATTATTATAACTCTTGTAGTTGAAAATGGTGTGGTTTTTTTCTTTAGTTTGAACTATTAAGCATCAGTTAGTAACCATGGGACATCTAATCTCCACTATCAAACTCCTGTTTCCTCTGTAGGCACTTACAAGAGGTTATCAAATCACACCTTAATCTTTGCTAAGCTTTCAGACACAATGAATGACTTCTCAGACTCTAAAGCATCTTTCCAGTCTGCCAGCAGTTCCCATGACTTTTCCGTGACATCTTCTCGGCCTGCCAGTACCTCTTTAAGCTGTGTCTTCTGGGCTATACAGAGAATTCCTGTGTGAGATGGCAACAGTGCCAAATACAGGCACTCTGACTTCCTCTACCACCACAAATTATACATGCCTAGGATTGTTTCCTGGTGCTGAGTCCACCTGTCAAAGAGCAGTCTGCATTCATACTATTAAAACCTCTTACCAATGACCAGGCCCCCCAAAATGTAATCATTCCAAGAAACCTACTGAAAATTGTCCAGCCTCCTTCCTGACATGGAAAAGTTGAGGGAAATAGAGATAAAATGGGTATATCACTTTGAGATCCCATATGGTCCCAATATTTTAATAACCGTTCCTTTGGTCTGACTACTCTAGTGGGATCTCCTTCCTGTTCAGGTAGGCATCTTGCATGCATTAGGGTAACAGCTTCTTCTAATCAATTCAGCCTTGATTCTGTAACCACAGATTCTTTCTTGTCCTTTTTGTCCATAGATGTTTTGGGTTTGGTTTTTTTTTCTATATTAAGGTACATAGGAAGGTATAAAGCTGGTCTGACAAGATCTGTTTTCCAAAACCTCATATCGATTGGCATGAATTACATTGCTTTCCTTTAAAACTTTATTAATAAAGCCTTTTGTCAGTTTGTCCACTCTTTTCTTTCGGCTTTATGACAGGCTGATAAACATAATTAGTTTGGTCATCCTGTTTATCTTTTTAAAATATTGGCTGTTCCATGATTTATTGAAAATCAACATTAACTACTGTCAATGAGGGATTTTTCCTGAAATATTTAAGCTCAAGTTTTCAAGTTATCTGAAAATTCTTATTTTAAAATATCTAGCTCCTGCAACTGTTGCTAAAACTTCCCCAAGTTACTGATGTAATAGAAAATAGTTCATTGTATGGTATGAATGAAGTAGTCATCTGGCATCTTCTAGCATAATATCTATTTCTTCCCTGTGAGGGTGGTGAGGCACTGGCACAGGTTGCCCAGAGAAGCTGTGGCTGCCCCCTCCCTGGCAGTGTTCAAGGCCAGGCTGGATGGGGCTTTGGGCAACCTGGTCTGGTGGAGGGTGTCCCTGCCCATGGCAGGGGGGGTGGAACTAGAGGATCTTTAAGGTCCTTTCCAACCCAAACCATTCTATGAGTCTGCTGCAAGTACACATCATGCAATATGAAGTTCTTCACAACAATATTTAATATAGAAATTATAAATACAAAACCTCAGATTGAAAGTTGTTAGTGTCTGGGTTTTTGTATGTTTGCTTGCTCTTTTAATCAATTGGATTATTTTCAATTAAGTATAAAGGAGATTAAAAGATTAAAACTTCTTTTTAGCATTTGTAATTTAATTTTCTGATTTTTCTATTATCAAGGCATGTACCAGAAAAGCTAAAACTCATTCAACCTACAAAGAAAAATCCACTCATTCATAATCTATTTATGATCTTGCTGTCATAGTAGCGTTTCTTAACTTTTAGTGTTGTTTAACTTTTCTGTTACTTGAAATGAAATGGGATTATTTACATATCGATGCAGTAAGTAGTTGTTTCCATTGATATTATAGGTTATTTATAAAATTTATCCCTTGAACTGAGAGATGCTTACATTAGTAGAAACAGTCCAGTCATTTCTCACAATATTCTCACACTGGACATCTTTGATTTTTCTCCAGAGAAAATGAACATTTCAAGCTCATAAAATTCTCAACAACAGTACAAAAGTTAAAATTAAAGTCTGTGATGGAGATGGAAAATCATTTCTCTTACAAAAGGAGCATAAAACTTGCTTCTCAACCAAGCAAATACAGACTATACAAGCTGGGCTTCCTGGCTGTCTCCCACGCTGAGCTACGTGCTTGACCCACTATAAATGTACCCCTTTAAGATTGATGCAAGTTCTGTCTGTGGTCTAAAATTAGCTCAAAAAAAAATGGTAGTGAATAACTGCCATCTTGCCACTTGTAAACTTCTGCCATTATGTCACAGAACTTCTGCAAGGGGAGCAGAAAGTGCCTTGTCCCAGCCTGGTGGGGCAGTGGGAAGGCATGCTTGGATGCCCATGAGGAGCAAGCCTGCCTGGGGAAGGAGGGCCATCCACCTTCAGGTTATGCCCAGAAAGAGAGCGGAGGATGAATTTAGACGCCAGCTGAAGCAGCAGTCTGCTGCCGTTCTGCTTGTGGAGCCCTACCGATATCCACCAGAAATTAACAGCGGGGCTCTGCCTTGGTTTGACAGTGGTACGTGCAGACAGATGGCTTCATTTGTTCAGTCAACTCCATGGTAAAACTCCAATTGCTTTTAAGGGCAACAGTGCTTTTCCTCTGAGAAATAGCATCTTCTATCAACATGTATAGATCCCATAGTTTTAAGTATGATCCTCTGTGTGAGAGAAAGTGTGGACTGGAGATACATTAGTAAAGGGTGTGCTTCGGATACATCCTTTTTGTTTTCTCTCTAAAATGTATGAGTTATCTATGAATAATTCTGTGAGACAACCTCAGTATCTTTTTTACTATAGGTATTTCTATAATATCAAAACCACTCACTGCAGTAACTGAGGAAATTGTAAGGTTTTTTTCCAAATAAATTATTTTTAAACCACTCATCCATGAGGAAAACTAATTGCCTGGGGAAACTTGAGAGCTAAAAAGAATTCGAGTTTGCAAACAGGGAAACTAGAAAATTATAAAAAGCTACAGTACATTATGTTTGCAATTGCATAGAAAAAAAAGTTACCCTGGAATACGTTTGTAAGTGGCAGAAATCTTATATTGAATAATTTGCTTCGTTAGTCTTTGACACTATCTTACCTGCTACTAATCCTACACAACTGCCTTGCTGACTTTCCTGGCATCAGTGGGTACCAGCTTACAGGATCAGCAAGGGTAATGGAAACCAGCAAGTGCAACACATCCCTGCTCAAACAGCAGTAACAGGACAAGAGCCTGCAATAATGTTATCAGCAGGAATGAAACCTCACCCCCAGCAAGACTGTCATTTCCTATTGCCAGGCAGGAAATGCTGCTTTTCTGTGGGAGAAGGAGCCGCTATGGGGTCATTGCTGGGGACACCTGGCATCAAACATCTCCCACCTGCTCCTGCGTCTGCAGCCTGGGTGGCCAGCATGGACACAGGGCTTCCCTGAAGGCTTTCATCTGCAAAGCAATGGCCATTCAGCACTGGCATTACCTTTGATGTATTCTTCTGGGCTAACAACATGCAGAACAAAAGAAGAGAGAAAATACTAATAAGTTAATTCATTTTTTTTTTCACCTTTTTTTGGAAAGTGGGTTAGCATTACAACAGTCAGGTTTGAATTTTAAACCACAGAAGGCAGAGTATGGAGTCCTCCTTACCCACCTCCAGCAATGCTCGCTGCTGTCTGCCCAGCATTGGTGAGCTCTGAGGGATCCACCAACCCTGCACATTTGCGGGACCGGAGCAGCTCCTAAAATGCTGGCCCCCTCAAAACTGAGTTACAACTTGTTCAAGGAGCTCAAACTCTTTAACTTGCCCACCGACTTTACAATAGACAAGACCCAAGCTATGTATTGCCCTTAACAAGAACATGTCAATACCTTTATCCCTCTGTCTTTAGTTCTGCTGGACTGGAAGAAGAGATGTATAATTGGGATCCTGCTGTTGAAACAACAAATATAAATAAAGTAAATGTATAACTTCTTTTAGTAATATCCAAGTATTTTCTATAGATGTATATAAGCCAGAACTGCAGAATGAAAATGCATGTCCTGTATTGCTCTAAATTGCACACTGATAACTGTGGAAAAAGTCTCCAATAATCATATGGGTTTGGATATGCTCAAAGAAAGACATCAGCAATGGGAAATTGTTTCCAATATTTATTGCAACTCTCTTATGAGCACCAAAAAGATTATTTAGTTACCTTTTATTTTCTGTAATGTGATAAATGAGATTTTTTTTTGGATTAGGATGGATTAGGAAATATGATAAACATATTTTCAAAGATTTTCCAGCCATTATAACTGCAGATTCTTGAAGTACAACAAAACTTTGATAATTTCCAGAGCCATTCTTTTTACTGGCAAACTGTTATCTTTATAGCATGTGAAATTACAAAAGGTAAAAATAAAAGCAGGTTTAATATGAATTCTTGTAGTAGGATTCTGATATTTGTTGTTAAGGACACAGCTCAGGTATGCCTGGAAATCTGAGTATTGTCCGCAGTAATGAAGTCATAGTAATTTCTAATTCGTATATTAGTAAACAGAGTAAACATATTGATATAAAAATGAAAGCTGTGAAATCGAGAGGTAAGTCTGATAACCATAATCATTCTGTAAAGTTTAAAAGGAGTCAAATGTATCTAAGTAGCATTTTAAAAAGTTTTATTCTCTGAGTATGAAAATAATTATTAGATCTGAAGACCACTGAAGGAATAAGAGTGGATTTTCTTTTCTTTCCTTTCCTACTACCGTTTAGCCTCATGCATGCTTTTCATACTCTTTTTAAATTTTCCTTCAGGAAGATAGTGTTTGGACTACTATCACCTACAGGAATTACACACAAAGATATTTATTGCCAGGTTTGGAGTATGATGCTTGACTACAAAATTGCACTTGAATAAGGAACATGTACACAGCCGTCAGCAGTACAGCTTATATTTCAGTCAGAGATGTTACTGGGCTTGTTGCATGAGGTGGGATGAAGTGTAGTGATGACGCTATGCAGAATGTAGAATATTCCTAGTTCAAAACTTTGGATTATGTCTTAAGTTCAAATTTTGAATGAACTTGCAAATTTGATGCTTTGAGGTGATGACACTTTTGCTATTGCATTTTGCATCTAATAAGATAGCATATTGTCATGAAAAATGGTAAATATATGAGCTAAAAGTGACTTATAAATATACTTAGAAATTAACTTTCTTCCTAACATAGAAACCTAGCTCTTTTTAGGGGAGTGTGACGGAGTCATCCATCCCTATGATACTAATTGCACATCACTTTAGACTTCCACGCTGAGGATATTTTCTTTTGTAGGACATAAGCTTAGGCTTGTATTTAAAATATTGAACAACAAATTGAACTTCAAATCTATCAGCTGAGTTTATTTCAACAGAAGTGGAAAAACTAACAGCCAAATTAAGCATACTGAAACCAAAGTCTCTGTTACTGTCTGCTGTGTTGGCATTATATTTGATGTATATAGTGAAAAAGAAAACCAAGAGAGCAAGCTTGTGGCTGTTGCCATAGCTATAAGCAGGTACAATTGTCAATTTGAAGTGAATTGAAAGAGAAAAGAACAAAGAGTCAAATGCAAAGAGAGAGTGCAAGAGCTCATGTCTTCAGGCACAAGTCTACCACAGGAGATACTGGCAACGAGCTTTGTGAAAAAGGAAAACTCCCAATTTAATTATCACTTCAGGTGAAATTGTTGAGTCCAGCTGTTAAACACAGATACAGAGTGACATAAAACTTGGAGATATTGAATATTGCTGAATGCTGGAGTACTTTGATACTGTGATTTACCCGGCAAAATTGTCTAAGAAATTCCATTTTTATAATGCAATTAAAATTTCACAAAACAAATTTTACTGTTTTTTTATACCTTCCTGAAGGTATTGGTCAGGGACAGAGGTGAAAACCCAAGTTCTGTCTTAAGTTTAAATTTCATGACAACAGATGGCTTTGAGGAGCCATTCATATTCCCATGCACGCTCGTCAGGGTCAGTTTTTCCGCCTTAAATTCTCACAGACATATGGGCTCTGTCCGAGTGCCTCTTTTCCTGACACTACTCTGCCTCTGATTCACTTCTCTGCCTCATTTTCTCATGCATTTTAGACCCTCACTTTCTTATATATTCTCACATATACATAGTGCATGCTACATTGAGTATAACACAGGAAACCAAATGAAGTTTTCTAGTTGGCAAACAGATGCTGTTTTCTAAAGTCACTGATTTTGCTTATAAAGTGGATGTGAAAAAATGATCATTAATTTCTCTTACATTTAGAAATGCATATCACAATATCAGTGACAGATTGTTTATTGCAATGGTCTATTTAAATATCCTTTCAAATAATAATGGAAATCAATTCAAAATCTGTACTTCTTTTTCATACCTTAAACCAACTGAATTTTCATGACATATTTTTTAAAAATAATTACTTTTTGAGAGGATATTCTTCATGATTTCTCATAGTTCTAGCCTGTGCTTTTCTCACTCTCCCAGACAAAAAAACTATCACTGAGTTACAAATGAAGGAATGAGTATCTGAAGGTTGGAAAACATGGTGGAGCTTTTACTATTATAACAAAAGTCAAATATTACAAACTCAAAACTTTCAGAGTAGAGAAAGAAGCACTAGTAGTTCTTGATACATGTCGAGTCCTTTACCTGCTAACCAGTCTGGAATCCATAGGGCAGGTCAAACACAGCAGTTGATACACTCCTGCTCTCTGAGATCAGAAATAATTGTGGCATGAAAATTTATGCACTTACTGAAGTTAAAAATAAATATAAGACTGAAACATATGAAGATTGTTTTAAATACTTAACTCTGTGCTGCTTCACCTCAGCATAAATCTCCAGGGATTCAAACATTCAATTCAAAATTCCAGTTGGACCAACCAATCAAAGAACACAAGTTAATCTATTATTTCATAAAGATTTGTTAGAATATAATCTATATATTTTGATATATATCCAAGCATTACACTGTGGTATCAACTAAAGCACTAAAGTTTTGTACATCAAACTCAAAGGCTATGAATTTGAAAATCTAGGGAAAAATGCTTTAGTCCTATAAATTCAGAACTTTATCGCATAATACTACAGGAGACAGTTTCAAATGAAAATTTTCTGAGTCCAGTTTCTAATTTGGGAACATAAAATTACCATTTTGTACCTTACTTGCACATCCATGGGAGTGTCCTTTTAATTATAACAATGCAGGAGTGCATATCTGATCACAAAGAATTCCCAATTGCATTAAAAAATGTTTAAGAAAGGACATAATCTGCTCATGATGGTTTGGACAAGGGCAGTGAAGGAGGAAAGACATTTAAGATTGCTCTTTCCACAGGCATGACTAGAATTTAACTGCAAAAAAAATCCCAAAGTTAAGAGAATCAACGCAGTGACATGTTCCTAAATGTGTGAGGTTTCCAGAATGATCAACTGCAGCTGGCTATGATTACCCAGTCTTTAATAATAATAAAATTCATTGCAGTGCAAACTGTCTTTTCAGCTGCATACATCCTAAACTGACAGTAACAATTTTTGCGGTTTAATTGTGATCATAATTATAGTGAGCAGTACAATGAACACATAGTACATCATTTGATGGCAATTCCTTTGTAACAAAGCGTAACAGCCTTGCTTGAGAAAAAGCCAAAAGCTTTGTTTCTCATTGTTCTGTTGCACCTTTAGAGCTCTAATATTTCAAAAATATTCCTTAACAAATTACCTTATTAAAACCTATATGTGGGTTGCCAGTACAAATTACTGAATTATTTTATTGCATTAATGGAATAAGCAGATAGCATGCTTTTTTCACTGAAAATGAACTGGAGATATGTAAAAAACATGTAGTTACTAACTCTTCTAATTAATCTTGACTACCAATTGACATTTCATTCATATACAAGCTACAATCTTCTACCATGTGAGTTTACAGTGGTTTTTAACTTCTACAAACAACATGACAGTGACTGAACTGTTGAGACATCATTGCAATTCCCAGATCTGCAGAGGAGTGACAGCAGTTGTGGATGTCCTTTATCTGCTATGCATTGCATCTATCTACATGCATCCCACAGCAAATAATAACTGAAGACTTTATAAAAGCCCTTCTTTGCCTATTTAGTGCTTCACTCCTGGGATGAAATACTGGAAAGAAAAACAAAGGGGACAGGAAAATTACTCTAGTGATGTCCATTCTCATCAAAGGAATCTTAAAACAATTTAAAACCCTGCTTTAAGTAATTTGCAATGCCATAACTTTCCTTTCTCTGAAACATAAATAGAAGAATAAAAGTAAAAGCAGCATAATCCAAACATTTATCAAGGGTTTATCAAACAGGTATAAGTACGACTCTTGATTAGCTTTGTGTTAAGTAGCAAAGGCAGCTAACAGCATCCTGGGCTGCCACTGGGTAAAGGGAGGTGATCCTTGCCCTCTATTTAGCAGTGGTGAGGTCACACCTGGAGTGCTGTACCAAGGTCTGGACTCCTCAGCAGAAGAGAGATATGAAGTTGCTGAACAGAGTCCAACAAAGGGCCATGAAGATGATTAAGGGACTGGAGCATCTCTCCTATGAATAAAGGGTGAGAGAGTGGAGACTGTTCAGCCTGGAGAAGAGAAGGCTCACGGGGATCTCATCAATGTATACAAATACCTGAAGGGAGAGTGTGAAAGGGACAGAGCCAGGCTCTTTGCAATGGTTCCCAGTGACAGGAAAAGAGGCAATGGGCACAAACTGAAAGACAGGAGGCTCTGACCATCAGGAAACAGTTTTTTATTGTATGGGTGACTGAGCACTGCCACAGGTTGCCCAGAGGTTGTGGAGTCTCCATCCTTGGAGATATTCAAAAGTTGTCCGGACACAATCATGGGCAACCAGCTCTAGGTGACCCTGCTTGAGTGTGGGGGGCTGGTGTGTGGAAAAGATGAACATCAAGAGTTTCATCCAACCTCAGCCCTTCTGTGATTCTGCGATGATGGAGTCATCATGTCTAAAGAAACACAGACTAGCTTGATTGTAGATGCGCCAAATGGTGGATAAGGACTAAGACAGAACATATGTTTCTTAGCAATGATTCTACTGAAATACAGATACAAAGAGATGTGTAGAATTCTATATAATTTCTACCATGGTCTTAGAATATCATAGAAAGTCAAAAGCAGAATGTATCTGCCTTTAACAGGATTTGGGGGAACATTATATTTATGTTAATTTCTATGAATAAAGCATTAGAGGTAGAACTGAAACTTGCTATTTATCAAGGGTGACCAAGTCCTTCCAACTTGTCTAAGATTATAAATGCAATAAATATTTTTCAAGTAGGGAAATGAAGTACAGCCTTCCTGCAGTTCAGAAATCAGGCACAGGCCAACAGTCAGCTTGTACAGCAATTTCTGCTAAGGCCTGGAGCATGATGTACACTTCTTCTCACATGAAGATGTCAAGAGGATTTGTGGAATCCATAAGAAAAGCATTAAAGAGTATTATCTTCTCTATTCTATTAGTCTCTCAATCATTGCTACTCCTCTGGCAGCTGGTTGCAACTAATCCAAATGGAATATGTATTATACTATTAAGACATCTCTTTTTCTGAATTAAGCACATTGTACATGCATGCAATTTAATAAAATAAGACATTTTCTTACACAGGATGAGATTAGACAGCTTATTTTTAGTTTTTAATATCAACAGAACAATGGCTCTTCATAAAACTAATTGAAATCTGCATAAAAAGCATTGTAACCATTAATCATTATGCAGAAAAATGGTTCTGAGAAACTACCCATCTATCTTAGCATTTTCTGTAGCACCTATGTAGTGTCTAGGAAAAGGGACCTGAAAAACATATTTCCAATAAAAATGCAAAATCCCATCCTGCAAATTATACAGAACATTCATTTTTCTTTCAAACTTGAGAGGTTATTTTGGGGTTTGCTTTTTAATGTAGAGTCTATACTGCTTCCTAAGATTTATAAGATCTATATACAGGGGAAATAATCTCTGTCTCTTCTTAAGGTGTTTGAAGTCCATCCAGTGCAATAAGAAGTGATTTAAATCAAGTCAGCAACCTCAAAGCAAATTGAAGCTTTTACATTTCAAGTTTTGTATTACCGTAATCAAGAAAGCAATCATCTTCTGTTTATCACTGAGGTTTTAACCACCACCTTTGGAGCAGTATTAGAGAAATCTCACTGGCTGTGTATCTTAAAACAGTCATCACGCAAGCATCTGGCCACATACTGGTGACAGAGGGGATCTGAGACAAGCTGCAGGATCTCTTTGCTGCGGGACCTATGCCCAGTCCCCTTCACCTCACTTATGTGAGAGTACCTGCCTGGGTCAGTCTCCTCTGTTTTATTCATCTTCACCAGAAGCAACCACGCAGTCAGGAGCAAGGTCAGTAATTACTGCAGCATGGGAAGCTCACTGAGCTACGCTGATCTCAGGGCAGGATCTCTGCTGTTTGCTTTTCCTTTCCCTTAGTTCTCACCTTTTTTTCGGTTCTTCCTTAGACTCAAATTCTGATCAATTGATGGCCTGCTGCCTGTCACTTTCTTGGAAGGAAAATGTGTCCTAGAAGGCACCCCACTATTACAAACCCAAGAGGAAACACTTGAAACTACTTTTTCAATGATAGACTGTCAACTGACATAGTGTCTTTTTTTAAGATAGTTGGATCAACTTCAGCTCCGAAGAAATGATTTTTAGGTTTCTTCTTTTTTCCTGTGTTATAAGGGAAAGCAAGCAGGAGCATTTTTGTGTTCATAAAAACCTCAGAACCTTAGGATAGTAGGAATTTATGTTTCTGCACATGTTTTCTATATCTAGTAAATGCAAGGTAGTTTGCCCCTTGCTGTAAGAAACAGCCTACCTGAATTTTTGTAGGGCAGGCATGTGAAATCCTCTGTCTGATTCTTTTCAAATAACAGGTGTGCTGTAAATTAACGGACTTTCTTTGCTGTAACTTTCCTCATACATGCCCTCTGTTCAGTTGTCTTCTGTCTTCTTCAGTCTTGGCTTCTTGCCTTTTTGGCTCACACACCTGCAAGCTTTCAGTGACACAAGTCATGCCTTTTTTGCCTGAAGGTTCCTTATAGTTCTACACACATATTCTCATACCAGTTTTCATTCAAGTCAGTTAGCAACTGGTGTTTGCTAGACGGTATAATTGTTGGTCTTCTAAGGAATGAATGAATTTACTGACTGATAACCTGGGACAGTAAAAAAAAAGCCAACTCTCTTCCCCATTCAGCCTAAAATTCAAGAGGTAAATATGCATAGAGATTAAGAAAGATTTGATTCCATGAGAACCTTAACATTAAGGAGGACTAATTTTGCTTAAATTTAAATATATGAAATGTTTAACATCAAGTGGTACTTATTTCTTCTGAATTAATTTCTTCAGAATTTAGACATCTAAAGATAGGCATCTAGTTTAAAGTTGTTGTCTAGAAACCCTGCATCATTAGAGAAAGGGAGGGAGGCGTTTCTAGAATGGCATCCTCACCTCTGTCTGGGAAAATGTCAGTGCCAGATCATTCATATGAAGAGTTTTCCTCCCCCTGTGGTTCATGCAGGAAGCATGGCTGAGATGACTCATTTGGTCTATCTTGCCTGACTTGTAGACTCTTAATGAATCCTGCCCAAAGTATATAAATGTTTTGGGTCAAAACTCTCTCTCTGAAATTAATGGGAATTTTTGTCAGTTTACTGCAATGAGTCCAACATTTAACTTTTAACTTCTTACTCAGTCTGGGTCCAAATATTTAAACCTCAAGACTGTTTTATAAATATAGCAAAAACAAATGGAAAATTTTAAAGAATAAAGCATGCTATGCAGTTTTACAACATTTGCACTGTAAGTAATTGATCTTTATAATCCCTAAATCAATGGATAAGAGCAGCGAGGATACTTATCAAAAGGCTATATGAAAAATAAGGCTAATCATACTCGCCAGTATAGCACAGGTACAAAGACCTGAATTTACAGCATTTGGAGTCAGTTTCCTTCAAAGACTAGACTTTTCTTCTACAAAGACAGAAGACTAAGATCTGAATAGAGAATTTTGAGGAAATCAGCTGTGTAAACTAGCAAAATAGTTCATAATTTGCATTTGCTTATGAAATAGTCCCATGAGTATTAATCACTTGGAGTCATAGGCAAGGGTTCCTCACATTGGTGTTTCAGGGAAGAACATTTCTTGACAGCTTTCTGTAACTACCTTCTCAGAAATAATTGACTGGAAAAACAAAAATCTAGAATAATAGTGGAGACAATCTGTATTTATCCTCTTTTTTCCCCTATTTCTCTTCAACTTTACTATCAGAACTTGTTCTTTGAAATTTAAGTTTCAATGAGAATAGTTAGAAATTCATAGCCTGAAAATATTTGTTACTTATTTTCAGCTATTTTGCTGTGGATTATTACTGCGTTCAGTCTTCAATATGGTTAGTGGCTAGCAGCATTGCCACACTAGTTTCAGTCTGAGATGCAATGGAAATGAGCCAGATCATTTACAACTTTAGCTGTGGTACAGAAAGTAAGAAGCAAAGCAGTGTTCAAGAAAATAAGTCCATGCTCAATTCTGAGGTGAGATATATTCATCACTTCAAACAATGACCTGACACAGTGGAATATATAAAGACTATCTAGTTCCAACCCCCCTGCCATGGTCAGGGACACCCTCCACTAGACCAGGTTGCCCAAAGCCCCATCCAACCTGGCCTTGAACACTGCCAGGTATGAGGCATCCACAGCTTCTCTGGGCAACCTGTGCCAGTGCCTCACCACCCTCACAGGGAAGATTTTTTTACTTATATCTAATCTAAATCTACCCTCTTTCACCTTAAGGCCATTACCCCTTGTCCTGTTACTACATGCCCTTGTAAACAGTCCCTCTCCAGCTTTCTTGTAGGACCCCTTCAGGTACTGGAAGGCTGCTTGCCCTGCTGTCATGCTTCTTTTGACGCAGCCCAGGATACAGTTGGCTTTCTGGGCTGCAAGTGCACATTGCCAGCTCATGTTGAGCTTCTCCACCAACACCCCCAAGTCCTTCTCCTCAGGGCTGCTCTCAATCCATTCCCCACCCACAATACATTCCCCACCCACCCTATAGTTGTGCTTGGGATTGCAGCAGCCCACATGTAGGACCTTGCACTTGGCCTTCTTGAACTTCATGCAGTTCGTGCAGGCCCACCTCTCAAGACTGTCAAGGCCCGCCTGGACAGCATCCCTTCCCACCAGCGTCAACCACACCACACAGCTTGGTGTCATTGGCAAACTTGCTGAGGCACTCAAACCCACTGTCCATGTCATCAACAAAGATGTTAAACAGCACTGATCCCAATACTGACCCCCTGAGAAACACCACTCATCACTGGTCTCCACTTGGACATTGAGCCATTGACTGCAACACTTTGAGTGCAACCATTCAGCCAATTCCTTATCCATTGAGTGGTCCATCCATCAAATCCATGTCTCTCCAATTTAGAGACAAGGATGTCATGTGGGACAGTGTCAAATGCTTGGCACAAGTCCAGGTAGGTGATGTCAGCTGCACTTCCCTTATCCACCAATGCCGTAACCCCGTTGTAGAAGGCCACCAAATTTGTCGGGCATGATTTGCACTTAGTGAAGCTGTGTTGGCTGTCACCAATCATCTCCTTATTTTCCATGTGGCTGGCATTTAGCCTGCCTCTTAGCATGCTTTCTGGTTGACAGGTCACTCCACCAAAAAAATCAGGACAGATCATAGGTGTAGCAAGCCATCTGTGTGGGACTGTCTAGAAATGCAAGATTAGAGTATAAGAACAAATAATAAAGGAACAAATAATAAAGACACAAATAATAAAGATATCGTTGGCTTATTTTATCCTCCCAGCAATCAGTGATCTAGAAATTTCCTGGCCTAGAATTTGAATTAAAATTGTCATACATAATAGCCACAGCTGAATCTACCCTTGTTGAATTTAAGTAATTCTTCTTTTAATCCTACTTACACTTGTGATGTTTAAAAAATTCCTGTAAAAATAGTCTCTCTTGTGGGGAAAAAGAAAGGGTTTCCTTTAGTTTTCAGTCTGGTACCCAGTCATAACACTCAGTTTAAGAAAAACAATAAATAATCTTTCTTTATCTACATTTTCCATACTATTCACAACTATGTCATTTCTTAGATGTCCCTTCAGCTAACTTTTTTTTCCAAGCAGAAGTTTAAGTGAATTATCCTTAATATAGAAGACACCATAAGATTGTGGTAATTTGTTACTCATATCTGTACTTTTTTCTGTTTTACTACATTAATTCTGAGAAATTTCAGTGGAAAAATGAACATATGACATCCATGAAACTTTATTAATAGAAATAACACTACCTCAAACAAACAGAAGCCATTGAGGCAGTCTCCTCGTGCCAGATACTGATGCTTGAGGTCACTAAGACATTTGTTCAGATAATGGGTATAACTAACATAAGACCTGCAAGAGACATATGATCTCCTGATGTAGCAGTTGAACATTTGAATACAACATTTAAGTGAACATGACATTTTAAATGGCCTAATTAACTTATCTGAGGTAGCTGGAGTGATCCCTACCCTTGAAAAATAATCTGCTTAAAGACAAAGTGCTTCAAACGAAAATTTTCTGTCATCTCCAGTGGCTAGTTTTCCAAGAACAACATTAGTAATAGCACAGACTAATCTTGCACAGAACTTCTCTGAAAGTAGCACCTGCTTTTTCCATTTTCTCAGTGTGTAGTTATCTAGATGAGGAACAAGTTAAAATTTAGTCTTTGCATCAGGAGATATAAGGCAGTCACGTGTGAAAACTGATGACATGCACATTATAGAGTCATAAAGGAAAACCATTATAGAACTACTTTAAATGTGAAATAGCCACCTAGGTATTCATTATGGCAAAATACAGTCATAAAAAAGCAAAATAACTATTCATTGGAATTAATTTTGCATACATCTTCTTGATGTCTGAGAAAGGAAAAGTCAAGCAGAAATAGAAGAAGAGAGTTTTGTAAAATATAAATGAAAAACATTTAATAATTCTTCTTGAATGTCTATTGCAGCAGAATTAAATTTGAGAAACATTTTCCTCTGACAAACACATACTCTTCTGTTTCCTTAAAGTTCAATCTTTATGTACTGCAACAATAAATATATTTATTGAAATAGATTATCAACAGAAGAACAGAATTTCTCACAGGTTCTTTTTTTCAATGTTCTCTCTTTGTAATTAAAAAGTAATTAAGTAATTAAGAAGTCACATCCACATTTTTCAGTGTTTATAACCTCATAGATGCCAGTCTTTCAGGTGCTGAGAAATCAGATGTGAGAAAGTCTCTGTTTTTCAAGTGAGTCAGCCCTACCAAAGGGCTACTGTTTATAATTGATATGTATGAAGCAAAGTAATGATATAGGAACCAATAGCATTTTGACTGTTTTTCTAATTTCCTGGAGTCAGTCCACTGGAACAGAGCTTCGTAGTTGATAGTACCTCAGTGGGATATTCTTTTCTTCATTTCCGTGTTATCAATGTGGTATTTTATTTTTCCATCACTAAAAAGGAAAGCATTTTTCTGTTCTGTTCTGTTTTGCTTTAGCTGCTAAGGCTACTTCATTTCATTTGAATAGGACAGTGCGCTGAGGATATGGAAATGTTTGTATCTATCTAGCTATTCCTGCTGGAACACCAAATTCTTAAATATCACTGAAGAATAAGCTACTTTATTAGCACAGCAGCTTCATATTCTCTCAGCACTGCTTACCTGCCTTTTTTTGGCCTAAGGAAGCTCATAAGAAAAATGCTAGTTTATTGAAAGTTAGTCAAGGCAAGGCCTTATATGATCACCCAGCCCAGCTTCTTATCTTAACCTTGGTCCTGGTATTTAACCCTGCAGTTCTAATGAGTCCAGTAACTTGTGATTTGATACATACAATCACCCTCCTTGATTGAATGACCCAGCAGAGTCTAGCTGGCATAAATACTGAAGTTCATATATGGACTGGAGTTACCAGTACTCAGAATACATCTTTTTCTTTGGTGACTCAAGAGAACCACACTTCATTATCTGATGGCAAAAAACCCAAGATGCTTCACAAATTCCATTAATGTCCCATATGTTTTGATAGATTTTTTCTTTTTTTATAAAATAACATTTCCTTGTAAAGTGTTGCTAGTGACTTTCCAGTACTACATAATGTTTTTGCCTTTTTCATAACAGAGATGTATATATATATCTCATTTTTTCAGTACTTCATAGAAACAATCATATTTAAACATGCAACTTTCCAGTGTGCTTGGGTGGACAGATGCAAAACTTCCATTTTTTTCCCCCAAAAGTTAATGCACTTAATTAGAGGCTAGGGGTGGTTCACCGTAATATTCATTTCAGAAATAAAAGTCCCACTGTCTTCAACAAAGCCAGGATTTAACTCCTTCAGCTTTGTTTTTAATTTCTGAGTTGAATAAATCAGTACCTCATTAATGAAAGACAGGAAAATAATCAGAAAAAGTCTGTGAAAACTCTCTAATTTGGGAAAGTTTCCTCTCCCCACAAAATAAACCATCTGGTTGCACGTGATTTTAACCTGACAATATAATTTGCCTCTCTTATGCTTAAAATTGAGCCAATGCTTCTAGGAAATTTGGCCTTTCTTTTGAGGTTTAATTACTTGCAATTGTAGTTAAAGTAGCTTGATTTTAAAATTATTCTGAAAGCTAGAAATAATCAGCTACAGTGTCAGTTTATTGTGCAGGTTCGGTTTCATTCCTGAAAAAATCTACATGTTTGTATAAATTCACCTTACTAAAAAAATTCTCCACTGAAACCTATTTTTGCTTAAGTGGCATTATAGTCAAAGAGTTGATTGTGGCTGTAGATTTTGGATAGATTACATCCATGGAATAAGTGATAGAAAGTAGTATGATGAGAAAACCCTTGAAAAAATAGAAAAGACAATGGTAGTTTAGATTTAAATGCTTCAGTGTTGAGTGACTTGTCCCACTTCAGAGAAGACTCAGGTGGGATTATCCAGTGATAGGGGGTACAAGCTGTCTTTGATCCCAGATGGGAAAGACAGAGACTGAAATCTCTGAGTTCCCAGTGGAACCCAGGGTAAGCCATTTAGTGTCTCCTTTTCTCCTTTGTTTCACCTTTGTCTAACAAAGAGTAACACATCAAGCCAAGTTTTTCATTTGGCAGGCTAGTGCTCAGGACTAACACCTTTACCTTTCACTGTCTTTAAATATACTGAGTCTTCAGCTTCTCTTTGTACATCTACCTTTGAGGGCCTTTTACCTCAAGGACTGTTGGCTGTGTTCTTGTCATATGGGACCTTGGGTACCTATCTCCTAAGGTAGTACTGACCCTACAGTTTAAATTGGAGATTATACACATCCTCTGAAAAACCCTACCAGAATGGTGCAGAAGTGTAAACTTCTACTTAATCATCTAGAAAGTGTCTTCTCTCAACTTACTTCTACCACAGAGCAACACCTTCAAGAAAGATAACTAAAAACCCATATCTAAAAATCATCTACACACATGACTTTTCTAAAAGTCTGCACCTCCAAGTGGAAAATACAAGGAGGCTGAAAATCTTTTGAGGCCTCTGTATCTGTCAGTAAAAACATATGCAACCTTCACGCAGGAACTCAGACCAATTTACACATTTTCAACTCTGACATACCATTTACAAAGTCTCTTGTAGAGAATGTTCCGATCTAAGGAAAAATATTAGGGATGCCTATGCAGCATCCTAATTCATTTTGCTCTTCCCTATTAACAGGTGCTCTAGTCTGTCTCCTTTAGACTGTGCCCTTAAGATCTTTTCTGTGTTGACCAAGATAATGTAAAAAATAGAAGGATCCACATCTACAGAACAATCATGAGCCCAACAGAAAAATCACAGAGAAATTTACAATGATTTTTAGTTTGCAACTTTAATCATGTTCTTTTAATGATTTCTTCTCATGCAATTATCTTATGTAACAAACATATTGTATACCCCAGGTGGATACCTGCAGAGCTGCTCTTTTGAATCCCCTGATATTATACCCATATGTCCCTACATTTTGCTTGATCTGAATGGATGCCAGGTGCTGACACTACCTCTGTAACCTCATCATGCAAAGGGGATTTTGCAATGTGGCTTCCCTAGAGCATCAGATCTAGACTCTCAAACAATTTCAAAACCTTTCCCCATGTGGCAGCTTTACAAGCTCTCTGGGAATATCCTCCATTTCAGAATCACCTAATAGTGGAAATACAAATATCCTCTTGTTTGGAGCTCTTGTAATCAATCACCTACTTAGCAGAAGAAAAACGTGTATGCAGCTACAAAGAATAGACATTCACGTTCATTTTCCTGTCTTAGATTCCTCAATACATTTTGGTTTTAGATCAAGTGAGTACTGGATCTTTTTACCTAGAATAGGCTTTTGAATATTCTGTCGTTCAGAAAACTAATCGCCTTGCTTTCTTTGCCCAAATCTCCTCTTTTCCCCACTCTAACATTCTCAAAGCACCATTTCACTTTTTCCCTTTTTTGCTTGGTCAGTAAAGGATAGCAGTAAGAAGGGATTATAATTATGAATTTGGTTCTTGCAGTAAAGACTGTCTCTGCTTTTACTACTAGGAAAATCACTGTGTAGCAATCAATCATTGTGGCATACCATTTTCTTTTTCTACAGCTTTACAAGCCTTGTTGGAAGGCCATAATGCTAGGATTTTGTTCCATGGTTCGTTATGGAGAGAAAGCAGCTTGTTCTGCTAAAAATAGCAGAAAATCAGAATGTCCATGCTTATTTATTCCTTGTTTTTGTGAACCACAAAACATTTGATTTATAGTAGAGACTGTTGATTTTGATGTCATTGTTCAGCAAAGATTCAAGGCCAGAGAACATCTTGTTTCTGAACCCCTTTCCAGTGAACGTGAGTCATTTAGAGGTGATTTCAGCTTTGAGCAGCTTCAAACAAGATTGCTTGCCTTTCTGCCTTTAAGTTTAAATACTGTCCCTGTGAAATGCTTTGCAGGATATTTATCAATTGCTATTTCATTAAGAGGAATCAAAATACTATTGGAACTGGAAAACAAAGAAATAAATAACAGAAAAGAATGCATTTCTGTGATCATTTCAATGTATTAGGTTAACATAAGGACACAAAAAGTTATTGAGAAAAGCTATTGAATTTCCTATAGTCTGTTGCTACTTGCCTTTCCCATTTTGCTACCATCTTCTCCTATCAACTCATTCTCCATAAAGACATTTACTTTCCTCTTATAACCAATTTGCTTCAGCAGTCTTAGTTGGTTCACATAGTTTTGTCTCTTTATCTATAGGGTCAGATTATCTTTTTTTTTTTTTTTTTTTT
Source organism: Aramus guarauna (assembly GCA_013400195.1). Lineage (NCBI taxonomy): Eukaryota > Metazoa > Chordata > Aves > Gruiformes > Aramidae > Aramus > Aramus guarauna. The sequence continues at coordinate 366,593 of VXBL01006440.1, read as the reverse complement.
TT
>VXBL01006440.1:328139-366564 GCA_013400195.1 Aramus guarauna | reverse complement strand
TTTTTTTTTTTTTTGGCTTTCAAAACCTAGAAAACAAAGCTGATGGAAAGAAGTGAAGAAGCTCATATAAAAGAACAACCAGATTGAAACATGGCCTAGAAATTCAACAGAAGAACCATCTCATATTTTGGCAGGTGCCGTGATGAGAGACAGATAAGAACTTGCTCAATTCAAATGAAGTTTCTCTGTTTCTTTACTTAAGTGGCAGAGTTCAGTTTCCAGTCTGGTGCTCTGAGGTCTTTAATCCAGGTTTAGAAATGAGATCGCTATTGATGATCACTCTCAAACGGATTTTAGGCTTGACCTTGTCTGCAGCTGGAAGCCCCCAGGGACGCGGTGGTGGAGCAGACTGGCACCGCTCCCCTCTGTGTTCGCATCCCCTGGTCTCCTGGAAGGACATCCATCAAGAATGATCCCAGGTCTCACTGGACATAATTCTGCCCTAGTCGAATATGTCCTTGTCATCCCAACTGCTCTATTGTATAGTTGAACTGAAACTTCATTAAGTTGTGAATCAAGCAGACACAAGTGAATAGCAAGGGATGTCTTCTTGAATGAGGATACTGCATTTTGTCACTTTTTAAGCAATGAGATGGAGGTGGTGGCTGTAAATTTTACCTTATTTGATGCACATACTTAGAAATGATGAAGCAAGTGTTAAAGGCCACATTAAAAATATATTTTAGTCAATGACAGTACTATTTCTGACTTACCTATGCCATGCAGTGTTGCTTTAACTTCACCCATGCTTAAATTTAATAAAAGTTTATTTTTGTTCTATTCATTCTGAATGAAAGCTGGCTTGGAAAATACTAATATCTAATGCTATTGCCTTCCACCAGTGTTAATGAGGGCATTAAGATCATCAATAACATTTATAAACCTAAAAAATAAACTTTATTTGTATTTTTATTCTTTCTTGTCTTTTTTGTGCAATGTTACTGCCCTAGTATAACAATATATAGATACCGTATCAGTAAACTTTTCACTTTCATCTGTATCACTGTTATTGTTGCCAGTCGATGACAAATGCAGGACTAGTGCTGTGCTCTGGTGTGGCAGAGGGAGAATGAGTGCACTACATTTCTCCAGGACAGCAATATTTGGATAAGCCTACTTTGGATGCAGTGTTCCATTCAGTAAATACATTGCAGTTCACAGGGCAAAATAAGTACAGTCTCATAGACATGCTCATTCAATATTTTTAGTTAAAAAACAACAACAACAGCAACAACAACAACAAAACCCACCCCAAAAAAACCCAAAAAACCAAAAAACAAACAAAAAAAAAACCCCAGAAAATATTTTTAGGGCAAAAAACATAGAGGTTATCTTATATCTCACTAAATTTATATCAGTTGAGAATTTATGATATATGAAGTATCTTTTCTTAAATTAAATAAAAATGTTATTATCTTCTAAAATTCAATGCACTTCTTCCACCTCACCATTTGTCTCCTGTTGCCATCTTTTTGTCCAAGGGTAAGGTCTGTGTTATCCAACATTATCTAAAAGTCAGACCTTCAGACAGTGGTGATGTTTAGAGAGTCTCTAAGGCCAACAGGAAGTGGAAGAGTGAGGTCTGGAGATTGCTCTCAAAGTTGCTCCCAATTTAACTGAGATCTAGTTAAGAGGACTTGTGCCTGAGAGCACAAAAAGGAAAATGTCTGGGCTGACCACTGTGGACCTATACAGAAAAACAAAAGCTGAAAGGAAGTCTCCATGAACTGTAGCCATCAAGGGAGGAAACTCATGAATTCACACTTGTATTACTGATTTTCTGAGAAGTGGATTTCAAAGGACACAGCCATCATAATTCCTGGCACAAATGATCCTTGTCTGTCTCTGAAAGGACTGTGCAGCATACTCAATGCAGGACAGATACTTGTCACCTGCATAAAAGAAAACTCATAATGAGTATAATGGGATTTTATGTTACGTTTTCGTGCAATCAGCATTTTCATTGTGTCTAGCACTGTAATGCATTGCAGACTTTGGTAATACAATGAAAGAGAATGTTTTAAATACCACAGTAGCTTACCAAAATCTACACCTGAAAGTAGGAGGTTTTGCCACACCTTGGACATTGCTAGGTAAATTCACCTGGATTGAAATGACCTTCCAAATTAAATCTATCAGTCAGGAAGAATTTCTTTTCTTGAATTTTCTTCTAAGCTATAAATAAATGCCAGCTCCAGAGGTCCCTCTAGGTAACTAAGTGTGGGGTCAGAAAGCTCTGAGAGACAGAGACTCTGTAGCACCTCAGTTCAAATGCCCCCTTAGACATAGCTGCCCTTGGCACGGGCAGCTGCGGGCATTTGGGCTTTTCTGTCTCTGTCACGTCTCCTCTCAGGCGCAGTGGCCAGCACAGGTCACTCGTCTTTCAATGGCGGGGGGATTAATGGTGCACGCTTGCCCCTGCTGAGATATCTAGCAGTGCTTCTGTCAGAAATTATTCTGGAAGTTGTCCTCAACTTAACTGAACACCGACACACCAAGTGTCGACAATTTTTTCATACAACGCCTCATTTCGATCAATTTACCTTTTCCCTTTCCAACAGCTGAGACAACATTTACCCATGCATTTTATAAGAACTTGCTAAATTAGGGTTGCTATGACCTTCCTGTCACACTTTCGGACTGGAGATGACCACATGAAATTTCAGTACTGCATTTATAAGGCAGAGCACCAGGCAACCACTTTGCAGTTCTTGCTATGGACCACCGCAAAACAGAAATGCAGTCTCACTTCTTGCAAAAAGGAGGTTGCCAGACAAAATGAAATTCAGATTCTTATTGTAGTTACTTGACACTCATGCCAAGAAATTTTGTTTCTGATCCAAACCAAATCTTATAATTGAAACAGAATTTAACTATCAAGGGACAATTCACATCCTGTTGATTAATTTGCAATTATAATTTATGTCTCAATGTCATCCAATAATTATATGTATTCCTTAATGGAAAAATCCTTTCTGACATATTCCCTGCTCTCCCTTCCTTCTACTACCTTCTCCCTCTAAAACAGTGGAGAAGATACACGGAATAGAGAAAGGTTTAATAATGAATAGATTTCCTTCACTAAACTCTTTGCTAGTGTTTTGTCTTCATTTTAGAGATAATAGAGCTGGGTCACTACTGATGGCCTAAGAGATACATCCTGTACTCTTTGTACCACTTTGCCTAAGCTGGGTTTGGAGCACAACAAAGATTTTGTTATTACAATGCCTATCTTATTTTTCCAGACAAAAGCAACACAGCCTTCGCACTTGCTGGCAGTGTCTCAGAGTTAAGTCCTCTTTCAAGAGATCAAATCTAGACATTTTAATTCAGAAATCTTAAAATGCCAAATAAAACCTGCAAATAACTCTTCCTTATCCACAGACATGCCCAAATCTTTCTGTGGCTCTTCACTCTACAAGGCACAGCCTCTGTCTTTTAGCTTTGAAGCGCTCTGTATAGAAACACCTTTTCCCTTGAATTGCATGCCTTTGTCTTCTTGGTGGATGAAGTACATACACAGGTATCCTACTGGGTGTGCTACAGGAGGAATTTTTGAATTAAGCAGTCAAGAAAATATTAAAGATTATTTTTCTTCTCGTAAGAGTCTAAGGTTTCAGCTCTTCCCTCCACCCTCTCACTTTGAATAACATCAAGACTGATGTTTTTGCTAAAGCAGAAAGCATAAGAGAAAGAACCTTTAGTTCAAAATCAGCTTGTTCAAAAACATCTTATTCAAAAATAGCTAACCATCTTTTGGTTAGTCTGTTCTTATGTCTACCATGAGACCTGGTTCCCTGTTTATCTAGCGTCAAGTTTCTTCGCATTTTTTCTATTAACACTAATCAACCTTGCATAAATGAACATTTACCTGACTGATAATGGCTTTTCTGGAAGATGTGAAAATCTCTTTTTAATATTTAATTTCTTAAAGGAAATGTGTCTGAGCATCTCTAATTCCTAGGAAAGCTGCATCTATTCTTTTCACATTTAGAACTAGTCACCCACTGATATATATCACAAGGACTAGATTAGTATAGAAAATGCACCTTTCTGAAGGCAACTTTTTCAGATCTTGAAAAAAGGAACACTTTTATAACACAAGCTCTCCTTTTTCATTTGAAGATGATCTTTACTATCCTGGATACTATTGCACTATAACTACACAGCCAGGAGAGCTTGTTAAAAGGTATTGCAGAGAAAAGTGAATGACTTTCATTATTTGCTCAGCAAGATATGTGGAAATATATCATACCACTTTTCAGAGAATGTAAAGCACTCTGCTTGCTGCAATTCTTTCATCAGCTTGCCCCACACTTTTCTGAAATGGCCTCTTTGCCACTGCAAGAAAATATTACTTCTATAAAGACAACTACAGTAAGGATGACAGGCAGGTGAAAGCAATGAATATTACTCCAAAAAGATAGTATTTCTCATGTTTCATCTTTCGGGTAGAAAAGCAAAGAAAAGGACAAGGGATTATAGTATATGACAATGATCTTGACTTTCCTACCACATTAATGTCAGATTAAGCAAATAATGACAGATTCTAAACCTAATGCAATTACATAAATTTGTAAGGAGGAACTAATCACTCTGTGAAACAATTTATTTGTTTGTAATATAGCTATCTTCCCATTTTGACTAGTATACTGTCATTTTATTATGGAGCCAGGAATCTGCCACTTTTGACAGATGTCAGAGACTTGCTTAGAGAGATAAACTAATATATTACTAAACATGTTACCAGAAGTTTAAGAAAGGTGAAGGTTGTATTTTCAGTGTCTCCACTATTAATCACGTCTGGATAATATAGACTTATGACTAGGTGCTTGCCATCCTTCTGGTTGACCAGCTGGTTTCTACTCAATTTTTTAACAATCTGAAACTGACGGCCTTTTCAGGGTAAAAAAAAAAATAAAAATATCCCCCCACAGCTTCCCTCAAGATCCATCTGGTCTTTTCTGAGGTACCACTAATGAGAACTTTACAATGCTTATTCAGTTGCAATGGGATAGGACCCAAAGTTGATATCATTTTCTATCCAGCAGCCCTATCAGGGAATGAAAGTTTGTTTTAGCCCCTAAATGTGGTAATACATACAAATAACTGGAATATGTCTGAAGCCTGACCACTGGTTGTGCTTATTCAGTTCTCTTGCTGTAGAAAGCAAAGAGATCTTCTGTAGTCTCTCCTGAATTCCCATCCCCCCAGAGATCTCTGGAAGGAATTTCTATTAACCACCAGGCTCATATCGTGCCCCCACTTGAAAATCTGTCACCCTAATGAATAAATTCACCCATTAATATGCTGAATAGCCATCCTGGTTAACCAGGGCATGCCCTCTGAGAATGTTAAGAAATAATGGTCTAATATGCATAGATGCTTGCAAAGAACTCTCAGTGCCCTAAAATTAAGGATTTTACAAGACTAGCCTTTACCCTGAGACTCAAACATTGCTGCTACAGCTCTAACTGCACTTTGGCTGCGTGAAGGCTCCTTGCAGATCCCTTCTGAGATAACATTCCTTTGCCTCACTCTTTGAGAAGCATTAAACTGTCCCTGCATTTCTCCTTCTGGGAAGGATGCAGGGACATGATGAAGACAAATCCTTTACTATTGGCTCTGGTCAGCCAGCCACAGATGCAGATTCTTCTTCGCTGGGTGAACCCCTCCCCAGAGGTGGGTTCTCCTTACCTCTTTGCAATGGGAAAAATGCATTTACAGACTTGCTGTGACTACTTAGTGTTGGCTATTTGAGCACATAAATCTTCATCCCCAGGATAAGAGGCAAGGTAGTCATTGACTGTTTCTTGGGGCCTAATTCCCTAGTTAGAGTTGCAGCTCCAAGGGCAGGATTTCTTTCCAGTTTGAAAATGCAGTTGCTGTCCCTCTTCCTTAAATTTAAAATACCGCTTTGGGCTTATTTAAGCTGGCCCAGTCTCAGGAACTGTAAAACTATTCTAGTTATTCCAGTAAAACTATTCTGCTGTAAAACTATTCTAGTACCATGTAAGGTAATGCCTCTCACCTGTCTGTGAGCCTGTATTTGCCTATAAAATTTAGTTTTCTGAAAAGAGCAAGACAACCGTTTTCCCTGACAGTTCTGTACCTTGAGCCAAAGAGAGAGAGCAGGCACTCCCCAGCAAGTCTGTGCTAGTTCCCACCAAAGTCCTCCAGGGCTGCAGCCATGGCGAGGCAGAAAGCACTGCTCACTCTCTCATGTTGGTAAGACGTGATGGCAAGTTGAAATGTAAGTTTCCAGCAGGGAGGAATAGTTTCTTCTCAATCTTTTGTTGAGGTCCTGCGTCTGAACTCAAGCTACATCGGACATCCCCGTGCCACCGAGAGCACAAGCGACAGCTGCCAGGTGGTCACCTGCACTAAACTTGTATAACCCGCAGACGTGAATCGCACCCGGGCTGGTCCCCCGAGGCTCTGTGAAGCACCCTTCCTTCTCTGACACCTGCCACTCTCTGGCCATGCCGTAGACTGCTCTGACACTGCACCACCACCTCCTAGCAGGAATTACCGTCGCAGCCCTGTCTCCATATTTTACCCACTTGTCTGACACCAGCTGACATCGATGCTGCTGGCTGTGAGGTGTCTGTCTTGCCTGACTTTGCTGCTGTTATTAAACAGCAGGTGGGCAGTAAAGGCTGAGGGGAAAAGATGGTTTTGAAAATGACTTTTTGTTTTGTTGTTGGATTGACTCCATCAAGTTACAGCTGTATCTTACTTTGACACAAGTACCAAAGTGAAACGGGGTGGATAATATGGCAAGGATTAAGATTGATAGATCTTTGAGGCTGTTCTCCTTTTTGGGTCGGGAGAAATAAATGTCAAACTAATATTTTTATAACAGTCACTATAGGATTAATTAATTTTATTTTGAAGCTGAATAATTTTTTTATCAAAAGGAACTAATTTTTAAAAGAATTAATAAAACCCTAATGCATAGGTGATTATTATTTGCACTGTAAATGGATACATGGTATCTGCTTCCAGTTTTTCAGTTCAAATCTAAATGGAGTGAGAAAAAATTAAAGTATGTTGTCACTTTCTGAAAGCTGTGCATTGACACATGTGAAATGAGCTTTCAATCTAAAAGCAAAAGTACTTACATTTCAGTTAGGTAGCATGAGTAAAAAGAGCAGCAAAGTTCAGCAACACAGACAGCTAAAATGTTAATCCAGAGTGCCTAGCAGGATTTTCCAAGCTGCAGTAAGTCCATGAAGCCATGAAAGCACCTTCTGTATGATGACATGTACAAGTGCTTGTGGTGAAATCTTTTTTTGAATGTATTTTCAGGATTTAACAGTACCAAATAAGGTGGTGGTATCTGAATGTCAAAGAGTGGTTTAATCATACTCTTAATCTGCAGGACATGTACCAGTCTCATCAACAGAAGTTTTTCATAACTTAAACTTGCTGAAAGTTTCTCTAAGAAGGAATAAACTCTGGGATTGTGTGGGACCTTCTCTCTACATATTTTATACAGATCCCACAGGAAAAAAGAAACTCAAGCAACTAGAAAAGTTGTTGGAAAAATTTAGGCGTGACTAAAGTTTGCACACTGCAGTTTGAGTCATATCTCTTTATATTTCTAATGACATTTTCAGAGGAAAAAACCTCCCAGTTAGATCCAGGAGGATTTTCCCCTTCCTTCCCATAAATGGTTATGTTTGCCAGAAATGTGCATCTATCCATCGTGAAATCAGTTAGGAATTAAAGAAGCAGTTGAGAGAAAAGGAAAAAAAGGAAAAACATGAGCCAAGTATCAATTCTCCTCCAGAAGAAGAAATCTGCTTGGAGTACGAGAGCTCTCAGATTAGTTCTTTCCATATTCTGCTTTCCAAAATGAGGGCAGGGGATGCCACCACTATACCAGAGACATTTGTTTCCACTTCTTTCATTATAAATACTCCAACGCAAAATGTTCAGTTAAGCAGAAATTCTTCCAGGTTATCATTCAGCAAGGCAAAAATGAAGAAAAAAAGATGGCATAGTCAAGTTAAATTGAATTGTATACATCGGCATGTATATTTAAGGAAAATTAACTTAGTGTATATACATATGCAAAAATATCTAGAATAGCCCCTTAAAATTGTTTTTTATGAAAGTTGTGGCTGGCCCATTAGAGAAACAAAAAAACAACTTAGAGACGATCTGACTAAAGGTAGGAAGAATGACTCTGAATTTGGAGTTGCCATGAACAATAAATAGCTTCGTGGCTTTTTCAGTGAATGGGCAAGTACAGACACATATATGAGCGTGCGTATGACAGTGACTCATAGAAACACACTGGCACGTAACAAGGCCCTGGTGTCTCACCGGCTGCCAGCACGAGCACCGCCGAGGGCTGAAGTGCCCACGTCCCTTCCAGGCTGTTGCCTCTGCGTTTCGCAAGGTGCTTTGTCCCCAGTTTCTGCCCAGGGAACCACGGCTTTATGGCAAAGCAGGTACCTAAACCCGCACCGCTCCCAGCTCGTCCCTCTTTCACCTTTCCTATGTCAGGCTTTTGCCATGCTTCCTAAACCCAGAGAGGTGTTCAGGGCTCGGCTTCGGTGAAAATTGGCCAGAGCAGAGCTGCAGACTGTAGTTTCCCCTGATGTTTGCTGCTCTTACTTTCTGAAATAAGCTTTATGGACTTTTGACTTATGTGGGCTCTGCTTCCTGCAGGGTCTCAGTTTACCTGAAATTTGGTCAGTTCATGTGCTGCTTTTCTCCTTTTACTGAGAAAAGCTCCTGTTCTGGATATGAGGACCTTAGGGCATGGCAAATCTGCTCCCCTTTGCTGTTTGTCCAGTGATTAAGCATACTCATTGTTTAAAAACATATGGCTTGTTTGAGGCTGCAGTTGCCCTGGGTTTGGTCTGCAGCTACTAGTCCTTGCTGCGTATCTCTCTCCTGGATTAGAGAGCCCTTCACTTTCCAGCGTTTGCTCCCTTTAAAGGTGCTTGTGTCCAGTATTCAACTCACTTCTCTGACTTCTTTTGGATAATTTAAACAGATTAAGTTCTAAGTACCTACCTGAAATGGACTCTCTATATACCTCAACTCATTTTTACATCTCTCTTTGGCATCTCTTCACATTTTCAACAACCTTTTTATAAATGTTAGACAAAAATCCTACGTGATACTCCAATACAAAAGCAAAGTCACTTCTTTCCTTCTATTCACTCTTTTTCTCTGTATCTAAGTATTGCGTTAGGCCTCTTTGACCCAGCATTACATGGTAGCTCCAGTTGAGTTGTCTATGCACTGTGAATCCCTATATCATCTTCTCTGAGACATTCTTTTCCAGGACACCTATTTTCCTGCTCTATTTGTATGCTTTCCATTCTTTTTTTTTTTTTTTTTTTTCCCCAATTGTGTAAAACTCCTAATTTGGCTGTATTACAGGTTTTTATTCAAACAGGCAGGATTTATCAAGCAATTCAGACTGTTCTACTGAACAACACAAACCCCACCAGTTCTGCAATGCTGTAACCCCTCCTATGCTGTTTGATAAGATCTCTCTAGAGAAAGTTCCCTTAGGATGTGCTGGGAAGAACTGGCTTGCTACTGTGCTTTCAGGCTGGCTCTGCTGTGCTCACTTCACTCTCATAATAGTTGCAATACAGCATGCTAACAACTAGATGAACTGAGCATTTGCCACTTTCTTAGCCCTTAATCAATCTTTGTGCAAATTTTGCCTCTTACATGACATTTCCTCAATTCTCTTCTAAGTTCAAAACAAATGCCTAGAACAAAAACAAAAAAGTATTTATCAATTATTAGACAAAAAGAGACTCAAGCTAAGGGTGTGGGTAAATAGTTACTAATTTTTAAAATATATATAACATCCCTGAAGAAAACTAATAAAAAGGTAAATTTTCCTCAAGAAGCCACAGCCCAGCAAAAAGTCATCACAATCCATATAACTAAGCTGTAGGACTGTGTATAAACACGAGGGAATACAGGCTACTATCCATAGTAATTTAGGCAAATTTATTTTTCTCACTACATATTTTATATGTATGTATGTATATATTTTACATATATACTTGTAGCATGTGTTTTTATACACATACATATGTAAGAATGTTTACAAAACCTTTGCCCTCAACAGGGTTTTTCTTGTTTCCAGAATTTTGCCCAAAACAAACAAAAAGCAAATTTCCTTTTTAGGAAATGGGCAATTCTCTAAGATTTTAAACAGTTTCCACACATTTTTATTGAAAGAAGCTTACAGAATGCCAATAGATTTAATGAAGTTCTAACTGTACAGCAAAGATCATCCTCTCCCACTGACCTGGCCCTCCACTGATTGCTCATCTTCTGCTTCTACGCTGCTCACCGATTTTTAATTTGCAAGAGACAAAGAACATATTGTGTGGGATTTGCTTATACGCTTAAAAATAAATTAGAACATATATATATCCATATATCTCTTATGCAATAGTCATGGAGGAAAAGGACTTTCCCAGAGCCCTCTGGGATCTTCCCCTACAAAAAAACCAGCCACCCAGAGTAGCTTGTAGTTTAGAAGTGCTCTTAATCTTCTCCTGACACCTCTGCTTTTCCAGTATGAATCATGCCTCTGTTGGTGAGCTGCTGCAGAAACTAGCATATAATTTAAAGCTATGCTATTAAACAAAAAAAAGCTTCCTCTGACTGATGGTTGTTATAATTGGTTATATAAATATAAATTTACAGTACACCCAAGGAATGTATAGGAAGATGTCTTTCTCAACACAGCTTTAATAAAAACTAGTAAATTGTGAAAATTATTTAATGATGTCAGACTTTTAATGAGAGGCTTATTTTTGGTTATATTCATCCTTCTCTGTTTTACAGTCAGAATATCCCAGGATCAGGCTCTTTCTTTCCAAAACCAATTTTATTACCATGCTGGTGCGAGAGGCTCTACTTTGAATGGGGAAGAAGCACCTGGGAGGCCAGGAGTTAACATCTATTAAAAAGCTAATTAAAAATTAACATTTTACCATTAAAAAAATAGTAAAAAAGGTTTCATAATGTATGTCCATCTGAGATCTACTTTTGGGGTCTTGACACTTTTTTTTGAAAATCAGATAAATGGTCAACATTCAGAAAGATCTTTACTGTGGCTTTTAATAAAAATTCTAACATCCCCAAGGTTTAATTAAAATGTTTAAGAAGAAAAAAATTTACATTATTCTACTTGTTTTGTGTTTAGCTTGGGATGAAGAAAGGGTAACACAGGGTCACCCATGTAACAGTAGGGATTCAGTGCTCTGCTGGTGCTTGTTTCTCCCAGCGACATCAGATACCTACGATGTCCATGAAAGAAGAAAATCAGGATAGAATGAATATGGGTCAGGCACCAATAAACACAGACTTTTGTAAAAATACTCATTTATACTCTCTGGGTAGTATTCACTGATCCAGGAGTGTCAATTGCCATTCTTTTTCACATGCTCATGAACTTGCTAGAAATTTGTAATACTACCACTCCTAGATTATGAGATTGTCTGGGCTAATATTAAATCTACTGCTCAGTAAACAAAACAAATAACTTTCAGAAACAGTTAAACATGCATTTAATATTTTAAAATACTTCAGAGAGAAATTCAAGTAGTGGAAGATGATCCTACAGTCAGTTGCATCTATTAGGGCAGGGAAATTACACATTCAACACTCACAATTTACAAACTCGTGGTGAGAGTAGTGGAGATGAGAGTCAAGAATTACTGATTGGCCTGTAAAGGTTGTGAAGTATAAATCACAACGAGTAGGCCATTGCTATAGGAATAAGTTCAGCCTATTTGTCAGTGAAATAACACAAATACTCGAGAAAAACCCTCTCTTTCAAAAGTTAACACTGTAAATGCAAAGAAGGTGTTGGATAATGAATCTGTCAAGAAAAATATCGATTAATAGGTGATACACATTTTGAATAGATGTTTTCATGAATTGCTTAGTCCCAAAAAACCAAAAACTAAAAACTAAAATATTTTAAAATAGTCCAAAACTATAGCAACATCTGATTAACTCCTCTAACATACATTCTTAGCTATACATATTGAAGAGAAAATTAAATGGAAAGAGGACTCAAATAAAGATGAGCATGTACTTCAGTGCTTGGCTGGATTGGGGTCATGGTCTCAATATGCTTATGAATTCATTCACAAACATACTTGAGAGTGGTTGGTTTTGGTTTGTTCTGTTTTGTTTTGTGTGTTTTTTCTCAGATATTTTGTTGTTGTTGTTGCTGTAGTACATGTTCGGTATTAAACAGAAAAGGCCGTATTCAAGATGACTGAAAATTGTAATCCCAGTTAAATTTCAGCCACTTCACCCAAAAAACCCAAAGGGAATGGTAAGAAATATCCAAACACCATGAACATGTTGTTTTGTTATTTTTAATATGAAGAATTTAGGCTTTTATCTGGAGAAAAAAGCTGCAGCAAGACATTTGCCTTAACTCAATATTAAGTGTTTTGTTGTTTGTTTTTTTTTTAAAGAAAGACTGTGATACTATTTTACAGAATGTTTGTTTGACCTGAAAACTTTCAATCCAACTCTTAGCCCAGCTCTACTCCAGAACAATTGATTATCATATGCCCATAGCCCACACCTGTATCTTTTATGGTGCATGAAATTTTTATTGATTAAGTAGTATAAACAAGCGTAACACATGAAATTATCCAGAGGAGAGAGATGAATAGATAGCCTCATAGTTATTAGTATCGTTTAGTGTTAAGCTGCACATTGAAATACATTTAAGTCTCAAGGCAATATGAGAACAATGAAGCATAAAATCAGACAATCAAAATTAAAAAAAGGCTTATTCCATTATCACATTTATTCTATAATCATGAGTGCTAATAAGCAGTGGCAACACCGTTGATTATAGAGCTAGTACAGAAAACACAACTTCATCTTCAAAAGATACTGTGTTCTCAGGTAGGGTAGTAGGGAACAGATAAAAAGTGCTGCTTTATTTCTGGAGGTAATGGTGTACTGTTGGGGATGCAGGAGCCTGAGGGTTACAATACAAGGGAAAAGTAATAACTACAGGAAGGATGAAATCTGAGTACATTAAAAACACTTGGCCCAAACCAGTTGGAAATGTCCCCAAATGTAAAATATACTGTTTTCTGTGGGATAAGTACCACATTCCCCTAAAGGACTGCAGAAATAAGCAAACGTGCCTGCCGTCCCCTTCTGTTTCAGAGCACAGCACTGTCTCTGGACCCTCTGAGGTAGCTGAGTGTGCGTTATCAGTCCACTTGTCTGGATCAAGAAACAACTGAAGCTGGGCTATGCCTATAAACTGCATCCTAGCTTCCAAGGTCAGGAAAACCTTTCTGCTTGGGGGGCTGCCTGGTCCTCAACTGCACCCACACGGTAGTTCCTTACTGTCATTCTCATTATTACATGGTTAATGGATCAATTTAGTATCTTTTCACAAATAGGATGTCAGAAATGTGAGATGATGGAAGTATAACCTGTCTCAGTAGGTTTCTGAAATCTGAGAATCACACTATATTTTTTTCTGGGCTGGGAGATGGGGGAGCGAGGGAGGGGAAGGCAAGCTTCGGGATGGCTGAAGGACATAAGAGAATGATACATAATTCATGCTTTAACACAATGCTTTGTCTGCTTTGAAATTCTTCTCAGATATGATTTTAAATCATCCTGTATCCCCAGACCACTTGTAAATGGGCACTTTTGAAAGCATTTCAGCTTAAGCCTTGAGACGACATTGCTCTCAGTGCATATTGAGTCAAAGACCTCTCATAGTTTCCCCATAGCCCCATCAAGATGCAACTATGAACCATTTTGAATTATGAGTCTGTAAGTGTTTTAATAAGAACTTGAAGAGCAATGGCTTAACTACTCACCTATGACCCTAACAAGTAAATAATTCTGTCTTTCATATCAGAATATATTTTTCTCAGGGTTTTGAACCTTCAAGTATAGGTTAATATTTGCATTATTCAGTCATCCATTCTCACTTGAACCTTAAGTACACTTTTTCTGCTTTCTGCTAAGAAATTGCATATTCTTGTCTTGTAAAATTCTGTTATTATCCTACTCTCTTCCAAATCTTGAGTTTCAGTATTATATGTTCCTTGTTGCCTTTATATACAACCCAGACTTGTAAACTTCTAGTAAATTTTAGATTATTTTATTCATCATGTATCTTTCTGAGGAACATATGTTCTGAATAGAATTGTAATGAATTTGAGAGTGATGTATATGTAAATATATATGTAAGATTTGTCACTACTTTTGACAGGGGCCCAGAAGAGATTTAGTCAAAAAGTTTGGCTATCTTCTGAGTCAGAAAATAATGTTATACAATATAGCAGTGAAATGATAATATAAAATACATATCTGTGGCATGTATGGATCATTTATCATATGTCTTGTCCATGTATCTGTAGAAAACAAGATGGATGTATCAACTCATAAAAAGAAAAATATGTTAAGAAAACAGGATTTACTCTTACCGCAGTTGTCATCTTAATTCATTTCTCCATGAAAAAGTTTGGATTTTCATATATTTCTTTCACACATACACATCCATAATGTAACTGTTGCAAAATAACATCTGTTTACATTTCTTTTATGTGTTTTCTGGTGATCAGGAAATCAAACTAGTAATTTTCAAGATGCATATGCTTCCTATTTTTTCATCCTTGGAAAAATTATCTTTCATTTTTGGAACAACTTATGTCTGGGGTGGTTTAGTCTAGAAATTAAAATGTTATTATATTTCTGTGGTAATTTTGTGGGCTCATTCTATGACTATTTTGGATCATATATGTAGTTACAATATCACACAATAAAATGATAAGCCTAAAATCCTTTTGTTTGTCAGCAACAGTAAATTGTCTTTCCAAACAAAATAAGCCAAATTTTGGAGACCATGTCCAGGTACTCTTTAGTTTTGCATCAAAACCAAGACATATATTAATAAAGTTGGACACACAGATTTGCCCTGCGTTTTGAAGAAAAAACTAAGAGCTTCTGTTGTCCACATAGATATTTTTTACTATCTTGGTCTGACAGTCCAAATATGAATAAAATAAATAAATAACTTCAGAGCCAATTATAAACTTTTTTTTTTCCCAAGAAATACAATCAAAGAATTCTATAGAAGTCCATGCATTTCTTCTTCTTTACCATATGCACATAACTAGGAGTTTCTGTTCTTGAACAAACTGAAGGAGATTGTAATTTCTTTGCCAATTATCCTATTTTTTTATTATTATTATCCTAAAGATACATACAAAACTGTAAAAGGAATTCATAGAACAAAGAGATATTTTCTTGCTCTAATTTTCAGCTATATATTGATGGGATTTTTGTGAATATGTTTTTAGCATTTAGGAATTCATTTTTCCTATTTTCTGTTGCTAGAACTTTTTAAGGAAAGAGAAAACATACTTTGCAAGATTCTGGAAAACCAACACTGAAGTTTATCTGTGTGTTCCACACCCAAGATGAATGAGACATCGTGCCTGAACACAAGGATATTGTCTTTTCTCAGTCCATGTCTGTCATTACTTTACAAAAATTATCAAGAAAGTTCCATCCTTATGTGGAATTGCATATAATTAGTTTAGGAGCTAATTTGAGATTTGACATGAATAGCATGAGGCAGAACTTAAAGTTGAAGAAGGACACTGGCTAGCTGTAGAAGAGGAAAGGTATGGATTCTCTGGAAAGTATTTTGCAACAGTAATTTGAGGATAGCAGTTCAGTAACATGGATTCATTCTCACAGCTGTGCATAGGAAAAAGGAAAAGACAGTTGTGCTGAAGACAGTAATAGGATTGAAATTTGGATTAGTGCTGGGAGACAAGGAGGTTGTTGGAATGATGCATATACTTGGATGCATTTTCCCCTTCAAGTCACCATCATCTTTGAAAGAAACTGTCAGAAAGTTGATATCCTGAGATGAGATAAGATAAAGACCACTGGAGTTGTTACCAAAAGCCCTAAATGGCAAGAAGGATGAGCACTTTTCTGAAGAGACACAAGGAGAAGTTTCTGCTGAGCTAGTTCACAACATTATACCAGATTATCATGCTGTAAATTAGGAACTCACTTCTGCAGATGCAATATGTTTAGTGTAGCTCAAGGAGAAACTAAACACGTACGTGGAAGAGAGACATACAGCGAGCTACTAACAAACCATATCAGTCCCAGAAAACCAACTGGAGGATACGTGTAGACTTAGAGAAGGGAACAGAGGATGAAAAAGGAAATGTTACACCCATGTTTTGCTCTTCCTTAGGTATTTCTGGCACAATTTTGAGCCTGATGAACCCTCAAACACATCTACTAGTCCCACGTTCCTATAGATGGTATCTTTTTTGCCTTGATGGTTATTATTAGAATAAACCTTCCACAAAAGTGTGTTATATCAAACTTCAGAAGTGTAGACAAAGAATTACACAAACCCATTGAATTTTGCTGACTGTAGCTTCCTTTTTTTTTTTTTTTTTAAACCTTTCTTTCTCTTTTATAAAGGCACATAACTTCAGTTTCATTTCTGATATATGCTTGAAAAAGACAGACTCCTACTACTACCATCATAGTTGTCATCCTAACCTAAAACAACTAGAACAATATTTCTGGAACTAATTCCCTCACCACATTTTTTAAAAGGTTTGAAAGACGTGTTTTACATTTAGAAAGACTCCTTTTAATAATAAACTGAAAACTAATCTCTATCCATTAAGTCTTTGAAGGTAAGGAGTAATGCCATTTCCTTTGAGACTTTTTTCATGCAATTAAAAAAATTGTCTGACATGTTCAGTTCTAATACAGGCTTTTATTACATTCACAGCTACACAATCAGGCTGAGAAGATTGATTGTCTTTTTGTGTGTGTCTTCTTTTGAAATTTATTGGTGTGATATTTATTTTATTATAGAAATGTTTTTAATATAAAGAAAGCATACATCCATGTCCATCAGATTTCCATAAAATCCCATCAGTTTTCCAGGCATAGAAAATATGGAGAATTGATATTTATTTACTTTGAGTTGTTGATATTATTTCAGATCTGTAAAAAACAAGACGTTTAAACATTAGTTTCTAACATTTTTCAAAATAAAGTATGTAAACACTTGATGTTACAAAACATAAATAATCTGACTGCATTTAACAAAAAGGAGAAAAGAAAGGATATTATTGAAGGTGACAGTTTCAAGTTACAAAAGACAAGAGAACAAAGACTTGAATGCTTACCATTAGGGCATTAGTCTTTTTAGACTGGTGTGAAAAAGTGGTTAATCCAGATGAACAGTGGGCAGAATTAGTGACAGAAAACTAAAAGAAAGAAGATCTTTTAATACACAGGTTACTTGATTTCACTGCTTTCACACCTGGAAATCTGTGAAGCCAAGCGTGTTTGTGAAATGTTAGAACTGTTACTGTTTTGATATCCTGAAACTAGCAACCATTTAAAATTCCTAAGAATACTAATGCTATAGTAAGCTGGCCAAGCATTAGGCATATGCAAGCATTTGTTGCATCTTCTTAATTAATTTGTCTTTAGTATATTCTTTTGGAGTAATTTTTTAATTTAGTTAGCTGTACATCTGTAGCTAATGAGAAAATGATTTTCAAAAAGGGTAGGATAAAATCTAGGGTGATGTTAAGCTCTAGTTTAACAGGATAGTCTCAATAAGGGAAAAGAAACAAAAGTAAAATTGATCTTTGCCTTTGCCAGTATGGATGTATGAGTGCTAAAATATGTGAATCAAATTCTTCTGTTTCATACTAAAGATTTTTTTCTACAATAAAATAGAAACCTTTTTCTTATAGTTTCATTGGTTTTAAAGTCACTGAGATTGTCCAAAATAGTTTGTTTAGCTTCTGTTATAATGAAGTTTTAAGGATCAAGCCTGTTGTAAGACCTAACATGGAACACAGGAACATGAAATTGTTCCAAATTTACTGTTTTTTTCTGTAAAATAACACCAGATCAACCCTTTAATAATTCGGTTTTGATTAATTCCCCCACCCCCCCACCTGCCCCAATCAAAAGTTCTATTTCAAAAAGCTTTATCTGGACCCCTCAGGTAGATTTTTAAACTTTTTTTTCTTACAGAAAACAGTAAGTTTTATTGTGCTGTAGTTATAATCTACAGTCTGTAGCTAGCTTCTTTCCCAATTATCTCTTCCCTTCAAACACTGAAAACTGGAATATGTAGGTGTGAGTGATCAGGATGTAGGACCCAGTAGCAAAGATTTTGACCATCTGACTGGACTTCAGTTATACAAGATATTATATTGACTATTGTACTCAATTTATGGTAAGTCTGTGATTTCTTCCCTGCCTAAGACTTCCAAGCAGAGGATTGTACCTTTTGTGCAACAATAATAATCAAGGTCCTTCACTGCTTCTCATCTTTTATTCACTCTTTGAGATTCATTCCTACCTTTGATCATCCCATGACACCGGCCTCCATCTTCCTCATGTTTTCAAAAACATGTCTGTGCTTCCTTTGATGTTATGGAAAGGTTGGTCTTTTTAAAAACCTGCAAAGTTGTTCATCCTCTTCATCATCCTGTCTAACATGCATTTTTCCTTCCATGATGCCTAGAAGAAATGATAATGTCTAGGCATCTACTTATTTCAGTTATCAACGGTATCTATTTGTTGCCTTTTCTCTCTGCATTTTAGACAAAGAAACACAGAATATTGCATCTAATCCTGTTGTTTTCTTTATTCAGTGATTTCTGGACATGCAATGGAGGGGTCATGGCACTGCATAAGAGATCTATACAACACTTTTTTTCATCAGAATTTCTTGTCAGGTCATGTCATCTCTTTGACTCCAATTTTTTTCATCTGTAATGTGTAACAGCAGTGTCTTCTTACCTTTGCAACAGTGTTTGAGCTCTGCAAATGAATATTGCAGTATCAGATATAAACATTTATTATTCCATGGCTAAAATATCAGAAGGTAAACATAACAAAGCCAAGCACAGTATACAGGAGTATCTCTTACACCTGAAATGTATTAGAAACTTGTGCCTAAATTACACATAAATGGTGTATAATTCAAGAGAGGTGAATACTCATCTCTCCCCAGCACCTTTGTTTTCCAAACTGATCTACAATCTTTTTTTCCTGTTGGATGCAGGGTAGATGAGGGTACTATGAAATCTGCTCGAGAAATCACAGCTTCCAGTAAAATTAAAACTACTGTAATCATCAGCCATTTTTGTGAAGGCAGAAATGCTCTCTGTGCTTCCAAAATGAGACTGGAGCCCATCACCTGGAAACATCACCTGCACCCTCACCTGGAATCTGTATGGAATTTCCTTTTTGCCTTCAGACGCATGAAGGTGGTAGGTAAAGAAAAGTAAGCATGAGAAATCATGTGCATTTGATGTTTCTGAGACCCAGGAGAATTATTTATGTATGCACTTTATGTGTGCTTCAATGACTTCTGAGATCAGGCAGACTAGAGGATAATTTTGAACACTCCTCCCACTCACACACATGTCTGCATATATTAATTAATAAAGCATGTTTCAGTAGAAATAGGAAATAAAACAAGCAAAAAAAATAATACTATGTTTAAAAATTTGTTTTACTTTGGTGTTTTATGAAAACTTCATAAAGAAAACATTGAGGAATTTTTAAATGTCAGAATTAAAGCCAACAGCACGCATTTAATTCAGTTTCCTCTTGAGAAGCTGCTATCACACCATCTTTAAGTATTTCAATAACATTTTTCATAATTCCACATACATATTCCACTGTATCACAAATTCTTTATAAGCACTGCCTAAAATCACTGATTATTACATGATCAGAAGGTCATTCTTTTATTCTGGCTTCCTCATTCAACATATGTCCTTTACTATGCACCATCTAAATTCTGTCATTTATACAGTGGAATTTTATGGCACTCATCAGAGCAACTGATGATGGGTTTCACACACAAAGCTATATTTCGCAACATCCATGTGATGAGAAGACTTACTGTTAACCTTAGCAATTGGAGCTACATCACAGAGAAATAAAAATAAAGCATACTTTCCAAGACGAGAGTACCCAGCCAACCACCTTGGAAAGATTTAATTTAAGTGTGCATTCTTAATTTTCTGGCTGACCATGCTAGGTCCCAGCTGTGCAGAAGATGTCTGCGTCGTGCAAAACACAGCTGGCACAGTGAATAAACTCTGGATCCAAAAGCAGTGTGACTACACGACGCCTGAGCTTGAAATCCTTTGCAGCTCCACGACATAGCAGGGTCAGAAGGTGGGTCCTTTGAAAATGCAGCTGGCAAACTTAGGAAAGACTTTTTTCATCTATCTGAACTGAGATTATTCAGATAACCAGAAGTCTCGAGCTGGATAGCATTCTCCCTTGTATGCAAGTATGCATGCTGAGGAGTAACTAGAGACTGATCTAGGCTGTGTGCAAGCTCGTCTTCATTTATTGCCTCTGGATTCAGGGCACTGACAAAATGCACATCAACAATTTTCCAAAATTGACTGCAGATTCGGGTGATTTTTTATCTTTGTGGGCTCATATTTCAGAGAGCTTTAGATACCTCATCCCTGAAAAATAGTCCTTGAATTCTCTTCAGCTAGCCTTGCAAGAACAGACTAGTGAACACACACATGCTGGTATCACTGCTTAGTCCTGGGGAAAGGGTGAAAAGCTTTGCAATGAAAACACCCTGGAACACAACCGAAATGCCTCTCTGAGTCACTGCAGGGAGACAGCTGGTCACACTGACACAGCGACACATTTTGCATTCATTTCTGTGTAAACACACTGCTACAACAGCCTCGGACGCAGATCCTTGAAGGCTGGGTCTGGCAACAGGTGCTTTGTTGAGGTTGCCGTTGTCAAATAGCACAGGTCGTATGCCGTCTGCTGCAAAATCCCAGCCTGCTTCTGCTGCGGTAGTTCCCGGCTCCAAATGCTGCTATGCATCTGTTTTCATAGGAATTGGGATGAGATACTACATATTGAAAGAAAAAAACCAAACCAACAAACAAAAACAAACAAAGAAAAAACCCAAAGCAAAACAAAAACCCAGAACAAAACCCCAAAACACATCCAGCACATTGTTGTCCTACTCTACTCACAGGCATTTTACACATTACCAATATTGTCCTTCTGCCATAGCTCCACTGTTGATTTGTTACTGGAATAGTCGGGCAACCTTATTTTGTAGATTCACAACTCTTGGTGTTAATCTTATTACTGCTGTGTGTTCTATAGAAGATATCAATTTCTGCAGCACTTTCCCCCTATATTCTCACTTCATAAAAAAACTTAAGTTATAAGGAATATTTATAAATATAAACTGTCTAGTGATTTACCTCCATTATGACATTCTTTTCTTCCACAGCCCCACACTACTCTGTCACAATTCACCTTCCATAAGTCTGGTCATGTTGGATATTGATGCAGTCTAGGGTCACCCTGACAGATGGGAAGAAAAACCATCTTGGAGGACAGTGTAAAATTTCAAGACAATAATGAGAAAAAGAAAAAAAAAAAAAAAAGGCAAATACCAGCAAACTCCAACTGTTGCTTGATAAAATTTGGAATATTTGCTTCATGTGATGTATGTTGCATATATATAATATTACATCTGATCAAAAAAATCCAAATATGACAAACATCTGGAAATCTTTACTCTGGCTGTACCAGCAAAGGGGCAGCAGTGCTCATGCACCGCTAGCACAGAACATGGGTTTCACTTAGGTGATTTCAGGAGTTTCTGCTTGCAGCCTTGAGTCTATAGAAAGGCAAGGAAGAAAGAACATGTAGAAGCAAAAGTAATTCCAAATTAGACACAGTGGCTGGTGAAGCAATGAACCACGAGACAAACACCCACACAGACGTTTCAGATGGTAAAAGTGCATCTCGGGCTCTATGGAAACGTCCTGTCACGCTGCTAAAGGCTGCAGTGATGGGAGAGCTTCGCTGAAGCTTGCTGTCGACAGGGCTGACCTCACCACATCCAGCAAACAGGCAGAATCGTTACCCTGAACGCACGCCAGACCACAACTATTTGCAAACTAATATCTTGAAGAAAATAGTCACTAATTGTAATTGCCCTTCAAAATTGCACTGATCATTGGGAGACAGTGATTAGCTTTCATTTTTGCAGCTTATTTGAAAATTAGTGGCAGACAATGCTTCTTACTAATTTCCTAGGAGGATGAGACCGTTTTACACAACCTCTTGCCACAACCATCTACACGAGCCAAGAAATAGCTGTTACACACTTGACATTTTACTCCTTGCTAAATTTTATGCTAGCATTGAATTTTGGTTTTGCACCCATGGGTTTTAAATTCCAGGTCTTACTTTGAAACTAAAAAAAACTCAAACAAACAGACAACCAACCAAACAAACAAAAAAAATAGCCCCTATTTGAACCTAGCATAGACGTTGCACTTCACTAAGATCTGTATCAGTGCTATGCTGACCTGAGATAGCATGATTCCAGTTAAAAAAATCTCTCCACACATTTTTGGTGGATGTCTGCTTCAAGTACAGAAAAGAGATCTTTTGCCAAGGGTGCAATTTCATAAGACAGAGGTCAAATAAAGTCGTTTGTTCAAAAACGTATTATTCCCATTCATTCTCAAATCTCATCCACACATTCTCTGCAGATTTCAGGGTCCATCAACATAGTGCAGCTGCATGTTTTATGACAATAGTAGATTTTCTTAACAAAATTTATTCCTTAATTTGTTCACTGACTCTTAGGCTGACTTCAAATCAAAGTGATGCTAAAAAGCATTTTGAAGAATAGCCTGCCTTGTAAATGCACATAATTTCCATCTAATATTTCAAGCAGCCATCAGCACGATAATGCTAATTTCTCAAAGTGTTCTGTTTGTTCAATTTTATGAACTTTTTCTTTTTTTGAACTTCAGGAAAGCAAGATGCTGAATGAAGCTATAAGATAGTTCTGGATTTTCAGGTGTGGGTAGGGTCAAGCTACATTGCTGACCCACATCACCTTCATCTCATTTAACACCTCACTGATCCAATCTATACTAGCATACATATTAGATAATTTGGAGATTTCTGAATTATGTACTTTCCAGGGCTGACAGCAGCAAAGGGTTGATTTGCTTTTTTCCACCCATACACCTGCAGATAATTATCTTATTCCCTGAAGCCATCCCTGGACCCCATCCTGTAGAGCCTTGACTTAATTTTGGATAATTTATTGAAAGGGATTCCCATCACAAACTGTGTTTCAATGCAGTTACTGAATTCAGTGGACCTGTTCAGATGGTATTCTAGTGCTTAGTATGCGTAATGATTGCAGAATCTATCCTATGACAGTTTTAATGAAGAAAATCTTAGGTACAGAGGGTTTTGTCTTCACAGAAGAAGCAGCGAGGCAGTTACATGAGGTGTCTTAATCTCCACCAGTATTAAGGCACCTCATGTTGCCTTGCAGTGGCTAAGGAACATTTTGGCACAGTGATCCACAAGCTCTTTTGTGAGGATAACATTCTGAGGTTACGTCACAAAATTTCATACCTCTTTTCAAAGTGATAGTGCATTCATTCATATCCTTCTGCTCCAGCCAGTCTCTGGGAGCTTCCACACATCTTGAAGAACCCTGCCTGTAGAGCCTGAAACCTATTCAGGTATTTTCTGGCTTTCAGAGGCATAGCTAAAACAGTGCAAATAAACTTTGATTTTCAACTCCAACCATACCTATGCGTTGGCTTTTGTTTTTTTCTTATTTATGTTCTATTGTTAAAAAAAGCAAATTGTACATGGCAAAAATATGAGGTATTTAGCTTTTTCTTCCAAGAGATTTTTGCTGTGAAGGAACTGCCAAGATAGGCAAGACCTTTAAAACAAACTTGACTATTTAATAACTCCTTTAATGACTACTAATTATTTAAAATAGCTAATATCTTTAAAATATTTATCTTGCCCTTTTACTCTTGTGGCAGAATTAGAACATTCTGATGATTCATTCATATTCATATGTAAGTTGATAATTTCACTGCACCTATTTCCATCAAAATATTATATCTGCAGAATTGTATTCGTTATTATTTCACCTAGTGTCCCAAGTTTCAACAGAATTTGCTATTCTGCATATTGCCCATATTATTCTAAGCCTTTTTTTTCATCTGGAGAGTGAATGATGTTTTGTAATCATAAATCCAACCAAAACAAACAAACAAACAAACAAAAAAAACCCCAAACCAAAACGAACAAAAAAGTACAACAGAGGCAGTGCTTAAGTTAGTTTTGATTTCAATTAGCTGCACTGCACACATCTTTGAAATGTTGTTATAGGCAAGACTTGTTCATGCACTAAAGTGCATTTCATTAATTTACAAATATTGGAGTAGTGAACAGGCATAAGTAGTAGAAAACCAGTGTGAAATAGTCACATAACATAGAGAACTCAAAGAGAGGTAGCAGCTGGAATTAAAAGGAAAAAGAAGAAATAATATTCATTGCCCACTATCTTTACCTCTTATCTCTGAAAAATGTTACACCTTTTTCTGTCCTTCCCCACAATCATATAAAATGCTGATGTCTGTAATTTTCTTTTCTCATCTTGCCTATTCCATTGGCTGTTCTATTCCCCTTGTTTTTTCCTTCATTCTGTCCCTGGTGATGATAAACCTCAATGCAATTATTCCAGTCACTATTGGTGCCATTAATTCTATCATTCACAGTCTTGTCATTCCTTTTGTACTTCACTGTAGCACCTAAGCAAGTAATGAAGGGGCTCAAAAAATTGTGCAGCCTGAGTATCATTGTCACTTCTCTCTTTCAGAGCTCAGAAATAAATACAGACTGCTCTACACTAGGTCACCGAGGAAAATCACTGTCTCGGTAAGATTTAGAACAGCTTTAAGTCAATTGCTATTTGTTAACCTGTATGAAAAGTGATCCCAGTCTCCATTGAATCTCTGGCGGCTGAGGCTATATATTACAACCTTAATTACTCTTGATATTGTCAGCCTCACAACTAGCAAGAAATAAACAAGTCAGAGAAACCAAGTTATCTTTCCACCAAAACAGAGTGTTTGTTGGTTTGTTCTTTTCCCACACAGGGACTGAAGCACATCTGACAGAAGACTATTTACAAATTCAGGAATGGCAAATTCACTGTTCAGTTCAGAGAACACTGGGCTTATGACGGATAGTATAACTGGGTATAACTGATACATGCTTGCTCAGAAAGTTACAAACCGTGCTGCTCTTCCGCAAAAACCAGGCACTTAAATCTCCAGAATGCTCTCTGACGTGTTTTTGTAAACTTACTAAATTAATTTTTGGGACTTCAAATGTTAAGAATAAACCCCCTTTTATCTTTTGGACGAAGAAATAAAGTATGTGCTAGGACATTAAACAATGGATAAAACAATGTACTAGGCTGCTACTTTTAATTAAAGTGATATTACCACTTTTCGCCACTGTGGTGATATTACTGCACCTTCATCTCTTTGGATGCATAATGATTAAAATACTTCCTGCGAACTAGTACTTATGCAGATGGTTTATATCTTTCTGTACTTGAGCTTTTCCCATTTACAATAAGTAATCATTTTTAATAGATTAAGTACTCAGTTCTTGTGTGCATTTGGAGGAATGCAATCCAAAACAGCAGTTTCTGAATAAACTCAGTCTCATTCTCTGGTTTCTACCATTTGCTAAGGCCCCTTACCTGGAAACGCAGTTTTGGTACAGGCTAGTCTACAGAATCGAGAATTGCTTTAATAGCAGACAAAACAAGACAACATGACTCTTCCAATTCATCTCACTCTACACCAGACTGTATCACATTCCACTTAAGTCAGTGTCATTTTTTGTCTCTGATCTCATCCCATTCTTCCCTGAGAATTTCTGAAATGATGTAGCTTATTAAAAAAATCCTTAGTGCTGAACCTAATAAACAGTTCCAAGAAAGCAAACAGAACTCTTCCTTTTACTCCCATCTTATCCCTGTTAGAATTCTATTTCTAGCAAAGAAAAATTATGAAATGTAGGAAGGAAACTCATACAATCTGGTGAAAGAAAATCCAGTTTCAGATACCGTACAGGGACTGACAAATCCACTATTAGTCATATTGACAGTGCATCTTTTACTATGAAAACAAGATATGGTGACTGCTCTGAAAAAGAAAATTACTGGGGTTTTTTCCTTCTACTTTAATTTCAGAGATGCTACATTTAATACAGAAAATTGAACTCATTAGTGAAGTACCTAGTGATAGCCAATAACCTATTCCTGCTCACCAGCATAAAGGAGCTCAGCTTTCAGTGAACAGAAGGGCATGGTCCTGTTTTGTTCAAAGGTCTTGTCAATGTTTAGATAATACACGTTGAAAGAAGTATTGTATTGAAGAACCGTATGAACAGAATTTATTTCAGTAGTAACTCATCTTCTGCTTAAGGGAGGAAAGATGCATATAAGAAATATGATTGTTAATAATAGCATAGTTTAGAAGCTGCATCATGATCTACCTCTTGCACACACAGTAATAGTTTCAGGTCCATTTGGTGTTTTCCGAATTGTTAACAGTAACGTTCTGTGAATTACAAAGAACAAAGAGGATCTTTCTGAATCAGATTTTCTTTTTTTCATTTATAAAACTGACACACACACACTCATTAAAGCAGGGATCAGAACTCAAGGACGGGAGTTCATTTTGATAGAGAGTTATGTTATCTCTTTCTAGACAGTGCAACTAATCCTTGCTGCAAGAAAACAGTTTCAACCAAAGGAAAATACCCTTAAAAGTCTGCTGATTCACACATCCTCCTAAGAGGTGATAGATACTGAGGTCTACATATGTCTTGAAGACTTCTCTGACCACTATCTCATACATGTCAATGATAGCAAACAATGCAATTATTTTCTGTTCAGATCCAAAACTTAGGTTTTAGATGTGCTCTTAAAATAACTACAGGACTGGCTTGTCTGGAGAATGTCTATTTTTGAAATCTCAGCTATTCTGAAAGCGAAACAGATGCCAAGCTTTCCAGTGTTATCCCAACTATAGCAACTGGGGAGGGCACATAAAGAAAAGAACAGCTCGCTCAGCCTTCAAATCTAGGCACTGAAAGAGCTGGGTGGCATCTGAGGGGGGATTTTCAGGGCTGCTGCTCCTAAATGCAACAAAATCTCACATTTGAATCTGATCCTTTGTGACTAGTTAGTATGTCACACATGCATTCATCACGGAGTAAGACAGAAACACAACAATAAGTGATTTTTCTGAACTTGTGGGTAACAGCAGCTATTGTCTTGTGATGTGGGCATAATTCATTCACCAAGACATATTTCTTTGTTTTAATGACTGTTGATCATTTATCTTTCCTAATGAGTCATAAACTTGGTCTTCAAAGCTGTAACAGAAAGGTCAAGGAAAAAGGGCATTTGGCATTTACATGGTATTTTCTTTTATTCTAGAAATAAATATGGTACAAGTCATTCCCATGGAAGCAATGCAGAACGGGAACATACCTCAGGCAGGATATATGGACATATAAAAATCATAAATCAGTTGCTCTAAAAGTCAAAACCACAGTACTAAAAGGAATAACAATGGAATGATATACTCTTGCCCATATCAAGAAATCCAAAACAGACTGGCATTATATTTAACATTGTCAAATAGTGTTTCTATCATCGTTCCCTTTAAAAGCATGTAGAGCCCTGCAGATATCTCAGTTTCTGCCATGACATGATCCATGACCAATGTAGGCTGGCAGTATAAAGCTATGCGAGTTTGTGATAAGTAAGCAATAAAGGTCAACATGATTTTCTGCAGAGAGTCATCATAAGATAAAGCTTGGATGCAACATTTCTCCTCCATATAGATCGTGCCATTCTTAGCATAAGGTGAAGACAAAATGGAAAGCTGTCACAGGTTATTTCAAGTGTTCAGAAAGAGAGAAGAGAGTGGGAATTAACGCAGAAGGATTATGAGAGTTGAATAGGTACTAAATAAGAAGGTTAAAAAAAATGCACTTTTTCTATTTAAAAGGTTGAAGGCATAGAACATAAGAATGGAACAGAAAAATGGATCATCATCATCGGGAGAAAAAAAACCACATTCAAGTACAGCATAAAATACAGAGGATGAAGGGAGGTAAAAATCTTTTATTGGAAACATTGAAGAAGTACTTTTCAAAACACAGTAGCAGACACCATGACAAACCCTAGATTGGTGAGGGATGGTGGAGTAAAAAATGTATTTTTCCAAGTTATGGTGTACCTCCAGACTGGTCTTAGACTTGTGAAATGCTTGAAACATCCTTATAGTTCCACCAGAAGTATGGATTTCCCCCACTTTGTCTAAACTTTGATGTCAAACACAGAGACAGAGGAGGGAAGCCCGAGCCTGGGACAATGGTGGGGTTCAAAACCACATGGCCACGAGTGTTCTGTGGGTCCCACCATCTCACTGAACAAACTCCTGGTAGTACTTGTGGGACTTACTATGTGACCATCAAAAAATCTCTGAGATTTTCCATTCTATTCTTTTTAATTTTATATTAATTTGTGTAGTTGATTTATAACAGTGTAAAACATGTGCACTTAAGCACATCACAGTTGTTGCAACAGTAGTTTTTTTATCATCATTTACTGATGTCATCAGTAAGGAAAGCTAAAAACACACCGAAAATGAAACTGTCAGCCACATGTTGAATAATATCAGCTTTACCATATGCAGAACATTAAGGTAGGTTATAAAATGCTCAAATGCCTTGGAACATCCTAACATTCAACATGAGCACTTCAGTCAGGAGAAGCAACAGTAACAGTGTGTATCATTACCAATTTTCTCCATTGCAGAAAATGAAGAATGATTTAGGTAAGTAAATGCTGTTTGCTTTGCATTAAAGGGAGTTCTTCATTCCTTCCTTTAACTTTATCTCTGTATAAATTTTAAAGCAGGAATAAAAAGTCTATATATCATAAAATATTCATATATATGCAAATTAAAGCATATACACTGTTCTTTACATCTTCTAAAACAGAATCAGGATTTCAGCAGCTGTTCAAGTATTAGGGGTTTTTTTGTTATGTTTTTAAATCGGAACATAATCCCAATAGCTTCACTTAAGTAGAGTTTGAGCTTATGTACTAATTTAAGTAGACACCTCTGAAGAGAATTTTAGATACACTTTACTTGGCATTCTTAGCTTTTTTGATTTCCTTTTTTTAAAGATTACACTTTAGTCTATGCTATCTTTTTATATTATGTAGGTATCTACTTCAAGTTAAGTTTTGTGAAGAGCCTAGCTAAACAAAGGCATCTAATAACTAGGAAGGTATTTCAAATTATCTCAGCATAAAAAATCACCACTTTTGAATGTTTCCCCATTCCCCTACTGTCAAAATTTAAGTAAACGAGTAGACTACTTGAAGTATGAAGACTCCATAAACTAGTAATTCACCTCATATTGTGGCATTTCGTATCAGGGTTTTCAGTCTGAAAGCCAGAAAGTTGAAGAAAGAAAAGATTTTTTCGTACTTACTGCCACTTATCCCTCTCTAGCTGAGTAAGAATGATTATTAACTAACTTGAGGACTGCTCTGCTAGACAGTTTCCTTCAAAATATACTTGCTTACCCTTTTTTCTTCATGGGAGGTTGTCTGGTGTTTCATTAAAGGATTTCTTACTATCAGCAAAACTGAAAAGTATGTAAATATATCCCCTTGAAATTTCATTGTTTAACAAACAGTATTACAATTTTGCTCTTTGTTTCTATTAAATTGTATTTTTAAATAACAATTTATGGCTTTTAAACTTCCATCTGACAAAAATCTGTGATGGCCCTCCACTGAAGTTGCAAGATTAAAACAGTGGAGGAAATTTAGCTATAAGGTTTTTCAGGCAGTACCCATACATTCGAGCCCATATGGAGAAAACTTTACTTGCTTTACTAGAAAACCTATTTTCATAGTAAGGAGAAGGGAGGAGGAAAAAAACAAACAAACAAACAAACAAAAACAAAACAAACAAACAAAAAAAACAACCAGAAGATAGTAGGAAATATTTTATCTTCCTTGTTAATGAGGCTGAATAGGAAAGATAGCAATATGTATTTTCCCCCAAGGTATCACAGCATGAAACTAAACCTGCAGCAAGGAAGTTTTAAAAAAGCTCCTGAACAGCTCCTTGGATTTACACACCTGAGTAGCTGGTAACAACTTTTGACCAATTCAGATACAGCATTTGATATGCAATATTTCTTTGAGAGGAAAATAGAGTTGCTTAGTAGGACATTTTGTATACATGTACTACCTCATATGGCACATGTTTTTCAGAGGCTCAGCTAAATCTTTTTGTGGTCCTAAAGGGATTGCTGATCCCGTATGTTCTGACATTCCTCCTTCACAATCTGGACATATGACTGTCAGCTCATTTGGACAACTTATGCATCAGATAACTGCTTTCCTTATACATGAACTTATACTTTCGGAATTAACCTTGCAGTTAACTCTACTAGATATTGTATCATTAAAGTCAGGCACAAGTAAGTGTTCTGCATGTCTACTGGGACTAGACATATCAGTTTTGACCCATGTGTATCCCTATACATGAATAAAGTTATTCTCCTTTAATGCTTCTTTGAGTTATGGAATTCAAAGTTATTGGTCAAGATTAATTATTTCAGATTACTACTAGAGAGTTTTCTTAGAAAACACCAAAACACCAAAAACAATCCAACTTGATCAAATTATTTATTCTCTTAAGTTAGTATGAGATAGCAAAGGCTGTTTACAATGATCACAGTGAAAAGTCATGTGAAAAAATTCTAGTATTTATTGCAAATGTTTTGTTATGTTCATGACAAGCATCAAGCCTTGTGTTTCCTTATCCACACGCTTGACAAGATCTCTTCACATTTGATTTAAAGGGCCTGTGAAGAAAGCCATAGGATATCCTGAGTTGGAAGGGACCCATAAAGATCATCGAGTCCAACTCCTGGGCCAACACAGGACCAGCCGAATCAGAGCATATGACTGAGAGCGTTATCCAGACGCTTCTTGAACTCAGTCAAGCTCGGTGCTGTGACCACTTCTGTGGGGAGCCTGTTCCAGTGCCCGACCACCCTCTCAGTGAAGAGCCTTTTCCTGATACCCAACCTAAACCTCCCCCGTCACAGCTTCATGCCGTTCCCATGGGTTCCATCACTGGTCACCAGAGAGAGGAGGTCAGTGCCTGCCCCTTCGCTCCCCCTCGTGAGGAAGCTGTAGGTCGCCATGAGGTCTCCCCTCAGCCTCCTCTTCTCTAGGCTGAACAAAGTGGAGAGAGCCCCAGCTGGAAATGAGAGGAACTATGATGCTTTAGAAATCAAAGATCATCAACGTTTACATGTGAATTTTCGAAGTAAACTATTATCTTAAACTAGTATACACAGTGTAAGTACTACTCAGTACTCTGTTGAACAGAGAGATGAGCCTTTATTTCCAGACTAGTTCCCTTTTTCCATTGGAATAGGAAGTTTTCACGATACATTAGTGTCCTCCCACTTAAAGGGCTCTCTGAAGTGAATTGAACTCAGTTTACTAAGTCCTTTCAGAATTGCACAGCCTAAGCGTTCGTGCTGCTGTTGGTGCTAAAAAAAGTCTCTTGAAAATGCCATGAGTCAAATTCTTTGCTGGATCAAACCAGTATGTTCTGAATTCTGAAGAATTTGTGTTCTTGTGCTTAACTATAGCAAAAGGGGTCGAACTGGAATCATTACTTTGAATTACAGAAAGGAACGGGGGTGCTTTGTTCACTAGATGCACAGACTGTTTCCTTGTTTACTCTGCTTTTGCAATGGCAATTACACTGCTTGCATCTGATTTAAGATCACCACACGGTAATTTTAGCTTTTTACCATAATAGACCTCCATTTAGCCAGAAATAAATACAGCTTTTTGTCGGGTTAGTTCTGGTTCAAGCAATATCATTCGCACATGCCTTGTATAGTTCTTTCGCATGAGCTGGTCTGAAATAATCTAATTGGACGTGTCTCTGAACTGGCACATAACAGAACTGCACAGCACCGCACAGCACCATACACTCTGTCAGACATCCTTGCTTGTAAACACATTCTGTAATCAAGTAAGAGTAGCACAACGGCAAATAAAAGGGCACAAGGGAAATGTGTCCAAAATGATAGAGAAAGCCAGGCGTGACCTCAAGAAAGGTATTTAGCTCTTTCCTGCCCAAGTTTCGCTGGTCTCCGCTATGGTGCAGCTGCCATCACATTCTGAATGAGCAGCAAGATGTCTGTCGGTAGGGTCTGCCACATCCACTGCACAGTGACATTTTTGTCTTCCCAGGACCATGCATTTCCTCTGGATATGAAAAATTTCTATAATTAGAAGTTGAGACTGTAATGTCAACCCACTTCTCAGGGTTTTCCCCAAGAATGCACAGTATAGGTGCTAAATACAGAAAATATAGAAAGCATACTTTACTGCACGTAGGGGCTTTGTGGTCTTCCCAGCAATTGTTTTTCAAACGTACAAAATAAAAGCCTTTGCAATGGAATGACAGAGCACCATATGACTAGAAATTGTAGATCTCTGGTGATGTTAATAGCATATGGGTCTACTACCTGCAGCTCCAGCTCATGCCCTTCACTTGACAATCTCTTCTCCTTATGCATAGGTAACTCAAATGGTAATTCAAATATACTCATAGGTAATTCAAATAACTGAATTGTGCTAATACTGATTAAGACAATGATCTTACATTTTTGTTTTCCTCAAATAATATTAATATTATGTTTTTCACATGAAAAAATAATACTTGCCAAAAAGGACAAATTTTTTGTCCTTCTGCTTTAGAATATGTTATCTTTATAGAAAATAATTACAGCTGGCAGCAGAGAACAAGCAAGAGATCTAGACTAAAGGATCTGGGTGAATTTTGGCTATGAAATCCATAGCTATTTTGGTTTTGCTTGTCACAGAAACAGAGCTGCATCCAGAAAACATAAATCGGGATGTATTTTCTTGAACTCTCTGGAAATTCAGTGGTATGTAAAATTTCCAGTTGCTGCTGTGTGAGCTTTGGGCTCTGATCGGCAGAGCAGGTGGTGACTGCAGCATATCCACAGGGACAATCTCAGCTGTAGGCACACATAAAAGACTGAGACTTAGAAGCACAGCCTAGTGCTGCCCAAAGCACAACATTTCATATAAGGTCATCAACTTTACTGCCAAGGATACTGATTTCACAGTTGCTACTAACCTGTGGAGAATTCAAAGGCTGTATTCTAGCCATAACTGAGTAAATAAATCATTTTCTGAGTGCTAGTTTTGCTATATTTGATTGTATTGCAGATTTTTTTTTAATGAAATGGAATTCAAGATCAGTTAGAGTATAACATATAGATGCAAACTACAAAGACTGAAATATTATAAGTGTTTTAGTCAAATATCTACTTCTTTTTCTTTTTAAATTAGAGTTCACTTTTTTTAGCCTACTAAAAAAATACACTATAGGGTGCACTGATAAACTGAGAATACATGAATACTACTACAAATAAAACTTTCCTTATTATTTCTCACGCTAGGAAAAAAAAGTAGTAAAGGTTTTATATGATCACTTGTGAGACCAATTTTGAGTGCAAACAGAAGACAGAGTGAAGAATGCAATCTTTTTACTCCATCCAGATTAAAAAAAAAAAAAAACAAAACAAAACAAACAACCAAAAAAACCCTAAAAAATCCCTAAAACAAAAGAGGACTTCCACATACATTGAGCTGGACAAGGACAGATCTCATAAGCCTGCATGTATTAGCTTCAGCAGCATCTGTAATTCTCCATTTGCCTGGTTTTCTTCCAGTTCCAGGAAAACAGAATTGCATGCAAAATTCTGTGTAATCAATTGAGTTCCACAGCTTGTTTGTCATATTCAAACAAAAGCCATTAAGCTGGTTTGTAGTTTCATACAGTTTGAAAAAAAAAAAAAAAAAATCCACCATAAAGTCTAGGACCATCAGATTGAAGGGATCCTTCAATCAGCTTCCATGACTCTGTTAGACCCTCCTCCTTCAGTGATCCACAAGATCAAAATCACATCCTTTCTACAGTTCACCTCCACCCCCACATCAGAAGTACTTTGATTTCAGATATAAAATAGCAACAACAAAAAGGGATCTTAATGAATACATTTCCATGATACCAGTCTTACTAGCTCACTCTTCAACTTAACACTTACAGCTAGTGAAGTTTAAAGAGGTCATATTTGGAAATGAGATTCAAAGTGAAAACTAAAAAGGTAAAGTGTCAAGTTATTTTATATACAGTTTCACAGGTTTTCATCCTTTGATTTGATTGTAGCTATCAAATCATCACACTAACTTAGTTGAGGAAACACCTTTTTTTGATTAGTTTTTTGGATAATGCATGCTTCACTCTTGTTTTTGAAAGTTACTGATCTATCAGTCAGCAGCTGATATCAACTTATACAAGGTATGATTTTCATGCAACATAAATATATTTTGGCAAAGGTAGTAAAGTTTATGAAGAAGAAAGGTAGAACAATATGATTATGATTTTTTCTACCAAGATGCATCACATATCTCCAAATAAGAGGAAGAAACAATTCAAATACTGTGCCAAATGAATTAAAAAAAATAAAATCACAGACAATACCATAACTACCTCTGAGTTTGCTAAGGAATCTGGTCCCTGCTCTGTTCTAACTATTAAACATTTATAAAGCACTCACATGTAATGCACTTAATAAATTAAATACATTTACTTATCCAAAAATGAGAGAAAAACAAACATAGAAACCTTAGGCCACACACTAGTGCATGACCCTTCATGTTCCTCACTTCAGCTTCCACTTTCTAGCTCATTACAACATATTAAATTGCTTCAAGGCATTTGTGGGCAATATAAAAGAAAGTGTTAACTCAAACTACTTCACTTTTCTCTTGTACCTTGAGGGCAAGTTGTTAAGTAGCTGCTGAAACAGTCTGTGAACTCCAGTCCTCTTGCCAGTTGTGAACTCATGAACTTTTTATTGAAGGTGTTGATTTTCACACAGCTGCCCTCAATTCACATGTTCTTAGGACAGGATTGAGGTAAAGTGACTAAAACGACTTCAAAAAATACTTAGTTAATTTGCAAGTGTGTAAATCTTGTGGCATAATGTGCATATATTTATATGCACACTCAATTATCCATTCAAAATGTAAGGGTCAGCACAACAAAAAGAAAACTAAGTGACTGACTTTTTTCTGTCATATTTTTAGAAGGGTAGGCACAAGTCACCCTTGCTTTGTGATTTGTTTAGAAAGCTTATAGTCAGAAATTTTATTTCTATATAAAAATATCCTTTAAAATATTTAATTGTTATGGCATTATCCATTTTAAAACAGATTAATTGCTTGGCAGAAATTTCTGTTGCTCTCTAACATGCGAGAATTTAAAAAATTAGGACATAATTTTATCCAACAACATGTAGGAAAACACCTAGTGCTCGACTTAGGAAACCCAGGTGAGACCTCACTGTCGTGCATACGAACACAAGCAAAAGGATGCACTTGCTTGCCTGCAAAAGTAAGAAGCAGCAACGCTTGGATAACCACAATTTCCAGCCCCCAGATTATGGGGAAGGGATGTCACAGACCTCTCCTCTCCTCTGAGAGGCTGCTCACTCTTTGAAAGTTGAGAGCCCAGTAGCTGTCTGTCAGACGATACACTTCACTCTTGCCCCATACTCAAAAATCTCTGATTTTTCCCCGTGAGCAGTACAGGCCCAGCACTAGCCAGCTAAACCTGCCCCTTCCCGCAGCATCGCTGACCACCCCCCGCAGCAAAGGGCAGTGCCGCTGCTGGGCCACGTCCCGTCTGCTGCCACGGCTTGTCAAAGGCATTCTCACCCTCAAACCAGTGCTCTCACACAGACCAGCACCACAAAGACTTCTCCGATGCTGGTGGCACTGGACAAGGAAAAGTTACCAAGAGGAGCAACAACCTGGGAGTCAACGAGTCAACAAGTTACCAAGAGGAGCAACAACCTGGGAGTCCTGACCAGAGCTGCAGGGTTATCCATGGGTCTTGCTGGCAGCTCTCATGTCTACACATGCAAGTTTCTTTTCTGCAACAACACAACATTATGGGCACAAGTTCAGCTTTTGATCCAGTGAATATCAGGGGTTTTTCTATCTTATTATTGTGTATGCTATTGGAAAACATTTTAAGGGTCAAAAGATCTCTACTGTCTATTCCATGACAGGAAAGAAGTTACAAGCCAAGCTCATTTGACAAGAAAGAAGTGTATCAGGTTTCTTTGTCTTTGCCAGTACTATTTTGCAGAAAACCCACCCCACCCCAGGAACCAGATGTTTCAGATCTGCAAACCAGATTATCTTATTATATACGTACACACACACACACTTTGAGCAAGTGACATACAAAGAAACCAGATGTAACTGGAAAGATGGTGCACTTCAGACCATGAGTGTGCTTCCTGCTACATGCAGTTCTCTCAACCTAAGATATGAGTTTGGGTAAAGTATCAATATGCTAGAAGACTTGAGAAGTTTCTTTACTAATAAAAGTAAAAAATACCAATAAGAGTCTCTGAGTTTTCTTCTTGTTGACTTTTTTTAGAATGACGTCAATTCCTGAAATGCCTGAATGTAAAACTAAGGTGATGGTCGTAAAGCTAAAGCACTCTCTGTGGAACAGTTGGCTTCTGGAATTATCGTTATTATTGGAATAATTAGCCTGCCTGTGTGTGATATATAATTACATACACATATACACCTAACAAAATTAATAACTTTTCATTTAAAAAGAAACAAAAATCCCACAGCTTTGGGGTTTTATTTTATTTATAACATGCTTGCTAAGGCTTCTGCTATGACACATAAAGGGACAAGCAATTCCAAAAATAACAAAAAGCTACATGTTTTGGATAATCTGATGGTTTTTTGGGCATAATGAACTGCACCTTACTGCATATTCATCTAAAGTTTCACAGGTTTCAGAGAATGTTGGGTGTTTTGTTAGTTTGCAGTCTGCAGAACGTCAAAAGTTTGTTGTTTTGTTGGGTTTTTTTTTACTTTTCCCTAAATTGTCTATAGGTGCTCTATGTATTATGAACATCAGGTTCAAAACTGTTCCAAAGGCCTGTCAAAACAGACAGATTTGGTTCAGGTAAATGCCACAGTTAATGGTATGACAGAGGTTATATTCTGAGGCAAGGTGTTCTGCTGCTTTGACCAGTATTAGTTCATTCTCTAATTTTTTTGACTAAATTAGGCAAAATTATTCCAATTTACATTTTTTTAATTTAGTTATTTAAAAACCCAAGCAGAGCCTTCTCTTCACACATGCCCATTTCAGCAGAAAAGTGAGTATCTGTTAAATTATTTTTTTAGGTGTTGAACACTGCTTCTGAAGTTAAGAGGAAAGAAATAGCCAGGCCATTTTTATGATTCAAGAGGCTGAATCCACCAGTACCAGAGACAAGTTTTCTTGCAGGGTTAAGCATCTTGACTCTGTGTCCATCCTAATACACTTAGTCCTATGATCAATTTATGTGGTGAATTATCTCAAGCAAAGCACCTCCTTATTTTTCTCTAGTTCTAAATATCACCAATATGTTGTGTTGAGATCACACCAGCTGGCTTTTCAGATGTTTTCCTGATACCCTGAACATGAAGGACCTATGCAATGTTACTTTCCAATTTTGCCACCACATAGTGAATAGAGGAGAGAGAACCAGTCCTACCAAACACATCGCTCTCTTTTAGCTATTATGCATGCCCATTGGGTTTAGGAAGAGGAAATTCTCCTATTTCAGAAGCCTCTTCTTACAAGAGTCTGTTAAGGACAGCTAGAGGAACTTGTCCTTTATGCTCTATTTTTTCACCAGTGCATGCAATCCTGCCAGTCAGAGCCTGCTCAATGATGATCAGAGGGAGCGTAACTGACTGTAAGTATGGAAATCCATGTGGGCATGAGTGAATTATCAGCAGACACTCTTATTCAAGACAGGAATTTTTATTAATATATTTTAAAACAATACAAGTAACATTATGCAATTATATGTATTTCAATCTTTTAAATTTAACCTTGTGGTTAACTACGAAATGATTCACTTGAGTCAAAGCTATGCTTTAAGAAGATTGCCTGCTTCTTCTGTTCACTCCAAAGTGGATGAGAGCTCTCTGTTATTTCTTGGACTGATTTACCCTGTGAAGACCCAGATCTCACTTTGCACAGAAAACTGACACACTTGACATGTCAAGAGAGCTTTTTCACTCTTATTAAAATGTCCTCCTTTCTGCTTTGAGGACCATGAATTGGTAGGTGGTGTCTTCTACGGTTTGACCATCACATTGATTCAGGCTGTCTGCAGTACAACTAGATATCAGAACTGCATGTCAAAAAAAAAAAAAAAAAAAAAA